>JAPZDV010000007.1:1748872-1769588 GCA_029814665.1 Acanthurus lineatus | reverse complement strand
TGCTAGCTTTCTCGCTAGCTTGCAGCCAAAAGCAGAGTAAGGAGATCTTCTTCTGCTCACATCGATTGTGGTGAAAACAATTAAAAAAAGATCAATACTGGTTGTATTTTTGTGAATAAGACCTCCGTTAGCCCACAAAAAGACCAAAACCTGGGATTAATAAATATTAACTGATCAGGTGTGAGCGTGAGGAAGAGTTTTTTGCAGAGGGGGGTTAAGCAGAAGCGGCCCCCTCTCAGCGATCAATGAACTATCAGGTTAACTTCGTTCTGCTGTGGGTGAACAGAGGGAGGCTGAAGCTTCCAGGAGCTTCGCCCTGAGCGAGCTGCCGGTCAGCAGCCTGTCATGAAGAGCTTCTGACATCAGTGCTGGATGTTCGCTGGTTACAGCAGCATCATCAGCTGGTGTGAGAGGGGCAAGCACACACACACACACACACACACACACACACACACACACACACACACACACACCCAGCACAGGAAGCAGAAACACAACAACACCAAGAGAAAAAAACTGTTTTAAAGTCAAATTCAACACCATCAAAAATAAAAAACAGACAAAGAAAAGGAAAGTTTGTTTGTAGTTTGTTTGTAGTTTGCAAGTTTGTTTGTAGACACACACACATACACACACACACCCTGCACACCCATCTTTATTGTCCATCACATGAATAATGTAGCAGAGGAGCAGAAGCTGGTAAAAGCCTCCCGGTCTGCAGGCTTCAGCCCTGAAGTCTGTCCCTCACAGCGCACAAGCTGTCCTGGAAACCCCAGAGCATCATGGGAAGCCTCCCAGCAGACGCCTTTCACCCCCCTCCATCCAAAAAGCACAGTTTCAAACCCTGTTTACTTGTTTATTCAGGTTTCTAACACTGTGCAGAACGAGGCCGAACACACGGCGACTTAAACGCAGCCAACTTCCTGCTGCCGACGTTTCAGATCTGATCGTCTGATGTTTCTCTGCAGGTTCGCCTGTGAAACTGCAGTCAGTTCACCTGCCAAGCAGGAAAATATTCAGCGTTTATCTTGGTGACACTGAGGCAAAGATACACTGACAACTAAAGGTGGAAACACACAGAAATGTGCTCACTTTTTTACATTTTAGATGATTTCTTTAACACTTAAATGGTTGTAAACGGAAACATAACGAGGAGCAGAGCAGGAGGATAAAAAGGTGGACCTGCATGTTTCAGTGTCTCATAAACACCAGAACTTGGCATGAATGAACCTTTTAAATATATTTTCGTACTTGGTGAGTTAATTTATAGCCCCTCTTCTCTTATCTTTAGAAGAAATTGGCTGCAAATTAAAAAAGTTTGTCATCATTGATTCTGTCGTCCTTTTTGTCGTCTATTTCTAATGAGACAAAGCTATTTCTTAGCTTTTTTCTCAAATGTTTATATCATAATACAGAGAATAATGTTGAAGTTGTTTTTTAGGCTTTTTGTTTAAATTTGGGATATTTGTTACAGTGACATTTATGCTGCAGAAAAAGGCCTGAGGAGTTTTTATTCTCTGTTTCTACACAGATTTACTGATTTGCACTGAAGATTCCAACATTATCTGGAAATGTAGGTCACCCCGATTTTGGCAAAATGTAAATTTGATCATTTTATAGGTTTTAAAACATCTTTTTACAGCTTGTTTGCTTGAAAAAGCTGCTTGAGGTCACTGAGAAAAACAAATTCCTGCCGACTAGAGTTGCATTTTTACAAACAGAGAAGAAATCTGCATCTTTTTGCCTCGAGGATAAAAAGTTCTTCAAGGAACAACAGAGAAACAGCAAATCTGCAGTTTTTCATTGTAAAGGTAATATATTTCTTATTTACACCATTAGATGAGCGTTTAACAGCCTTGGGGAAGCCGTGAACTCGCAGAGTTCTTTCATAATGAGGCCTCTGGTGACGGAGGTTCGAGGCGACGGACGACCCGGCGGAGCTGCAGCTCGCGTCGCCTCGCGCCGAGCTGCTGCATCTCCTCGTTCTCTCCATTTACCTCTCCACTAAATCTGCCACGAAGACTAATGTGCTGCTGCTGAAGGTCAGAAGCGGCTGTCTGCTCTCTGATTAAACATATTTGCTGTTTATTTTCCCGGCTGTGATCTGGATCCAAAACGGAGCAGTCGGCCAGAACCAGAATCCTGATGCGTCTGGTCTCCTGATCGGTTCGGTTACTTTTCTCTCGTCTTAAATACGAGGCTGTTGTTGTGTGAAGTTGTGCCTCTGCTTGTTTCCCCCGAAGCGTAAAATTGTATCGTGTAATCGTTTCCTCTTAGCGGTGGCCCTCTTTCATTCAGGCAAAGCAGGGGGGCCACAATTACAAAACACTGCAGGAAACGCTGTTCAGGATAATGTAGGTGTTTTTAAAAACTGTCCTCACTAAATTCAAATAATCAGCGGGCTCTAAATGAGTAAGTAAATCAGAGAGAAAAAAATGCTGTTAGTAAGTTAAGAATCAAAGTCTCAGTTTGAGATTCAGTGAGTTTGCAGACGTGCAGCGATCGTTGAAAACTTCGCCGATGTCGCTGACAGACAGAACAAGCAGAGCTGGAGGCTGTAAAGTTAGACTGTAAGACATTTTAGTCTTCGCAGTGTCTATTTACAGCCGTCAGTTTAAAAGAATCCTGGGAAATGAAGTCTTAAGCATTGAAAACTGTCACTTGGGGTCACTGATGTCAGAAGGTTCCTGATGCAGCAGCTCTTAAAGGACACGGATGAGTGGATGAATGATGGTGAAGACGTTCTGTTATTCAGGAAACATCCAGAACACTGATGGTTCACAGACTTAAACACTTTACGTTAAGAGTCTCTATATTTCAGGCTGCTAAAAGCAAATGGACAGAGGAGCCTTTCATCACGGCTGCTGAGGACTGAAGCATCTATAAATATCACCAGACGTTTATCATCTGGCTTTGCTTTCAGCCTCTTGCATCCAAACATGCCCCACATCACACAAGTTAAACAGCTTGCTTGGCTGCCATCACTCAGCAGCAACGAGCTGCTGGCTGCATGTCTGGACCTTCAGTGGTTTGATCGACATGAACGACTCTGTCGACCTGCTACGAGTTGAAAACGAGCCTCAGCTGCAGCGTGTGAAGGGTTACACACATGTTCACACACATGACAATACACTGTGTTCCTGTTGTTTGACTTTGTGTGGCTCTGATGCACCACCAGAGACTTTTATTTTGAAAGAGAGGAAGAGAAAGCACCCAGCATCAGCAGCAGCAGCACAGTCTCATCCACATGTGCACAGTTTATTTGGTAATTTTTCACTCTGAATTTAATGTGCAGAAAAGCTGAGCTGGTACAAAAAAACAATACTTATTCAAATTATGCACCTGAACTGAACTACTGTTTTGCTCTTTTTGGAGAGTGTGTGTCTGTTTGAAAAATGTTATGCTCGTTCATTGAATTAATTACTAAAATATCTAGAAAATTGAACTCAGATGGATTAAAATCACACAGCATGTGAAGCTATTTGGATGAGCAGATCTTGAAAAAGCTGCACGCAGCAAAAAAGGGTCAAACAATCAGCCACATTTTGAGCTGCAGTGGTCCATTTAAAATGATTAAGAGGTGCTTGAGTCCATCTGATAGAGCTGAGAGGACAGATTCAGACTAAACGGCAGTGAACCGCTACTTTAGCTTAATGAGCGTCGGCCAACATGCTGCTTGTAAGACTCAGCCTGCACAAACACAAACAAGCATTTTATTCCACAGAGTCACAGCGAGACGAAGACAGAGAGGCTGAGAGCGAACCCAGGAGGGAGAAATCAAAGTGCTGAGGGAGGCAGATTGTCGGTCAGTCATTATTGCAGGAGTGACAGGGCGAGTTGAGGCTGACACACATCCTGGTCTCCTCACAGCTCCGCAGGCAGCGTCCCTGCAGCCGCCAGAAGCTGATCATCTTCATCACGGCGGCGCTCGAGCAGCTGTCACGTATCCACGCGACAAAAGAGCTTTGTGAGGAGACGAGGAGGAGCTCGGCCAACGTCGCTGTTTCTGTCCGGTGTTTACATGCCGGGTCACATTCCTGCTGTACAGCAAAAATACTGTCCATCTGAACAATTAACTGAGTTTAGAGGAAGAATCTGCTGGAGATATGAGACTGTTTCTGTTGTTTCTGTTGTTTCTGTTATTTCCAGCACAGGTGAGCTTGTTCAAAGGTGCGTTCATGAATCGAGACTCGTTCTTTTAAAGCAGCTTATTGTGTTTAAAACAAGAGCCTTTATCTCATCTGAATTTAACTAATTAGTTTGAAAGCTTCGTTCATCAGATTTGAATGTGAAGTGCTTCTGTGAAATCAGTCAAAATCACCGGGGACTCGGTGAAAATGAGCATCGAGTCCTTTTTCATTGAAAGGAATTCTTCTCTAATCAGAAATCTTTTAAGTGAATCTAAAGTTTTCTCAGGTGTCTGAAAAAGTGACACGTTTTTGAAAAACTTGGTTATAAAGGAATGAGATCTGATGCTCAGTGTAGGAAAGAAATCATTAACTGTTAAGTGTCCCACTCCATTAGATTTATATCCTGATCTGTTTGTTAGCTGCTGCTAATTGAGTCACAGAGAAATGATCCGACGCAGATTCACCACCTAAATCTACCAAGAAAACCAATTTCCTGCCGTCGGAGATTAAAAACGGTGACGCAGCAGCGTTGAGTCAAACCGAAGCTTTCACACACCGAGAACACGAACACGCCATCGGATCGATACACAGCCGTCATTTCCTCCAGACGTGGACGAACCTCTTCAACCTGCATTTGGATCATTTCCTCCAACCAACAGCGATCAATACGTTCGTTATACGGCGTGTGTTTTATGAACTCATATCCATTGTTTCTCAGGAAGCAGCCAGGGTCGAATCAACGTGCATCCTGCAACTTTTACATTCAAATGAGGAAAAACACACACATGATAACTTATATTAACCTCTGTGCTCAGAATATGCATGCATATGTTTCACACTGCACACACACACACACACACACCTAGACAAAGGGCGAGTAGATAAGACACACACATGTGGGCATCAATAAATTATAATCCATAAACTATGAGGTTAAAACACACACTGCAGCTCGGAGCAGAGCGACCGCCTGCCAGGACGCCAGGAGGAAACCGGCTAAAGGGCGCGAGACGTAATGAGGCTGCCGGTGAGGTTTGTATAATTTATTATGTTTGAGGCTCGCTGAGAGAAAGACCTATCGAACTGAGAGAATATGAAATATGAAAAACAGCTTAAGGATGAGTAAACAACAGCAGAGCGAAAGGAGAGGAGAGGATGTCTGAAGGAAAGGAGGAGAACATGAGGGAACGTCAGGTCACAGGTGTGATTGAGTTCTCTTCAAGCTTCCTGTCAGATATTTGATTTGACGTCTCAGTTCATGAACATTGTTGGAAGATCTTCAGGGTCTGAATGGATGTTTGACTCTTTTGGTTTTTTATCATCAGAACTAAAGATGATCAGCTGCGCTGGAAAATATCAGGCAAAGGTACAAGAAGCTTGTGGAGAAAATGAAGGAGAGACGTCACTTTTTGTGTTTTTCTAAGAGCTGAAGTGAAGTTTTAAAAGGGTTCTGCTGATCTTTAATGAACAGGGTTTTTGTTCTCTTTTTTCTTTATTTTTTGGTCTCTGAGGCTAAATGCTCACTTTGTAAAGCACAACAGTCAAAGAAAGACCTGTTTCGCACCTGTTCAGGTGTTGTTTTGAAACCTGCATGAGAGCAGATATTCTCATTGTGAACCAAAGCTCCACTCAGACCGGAGAGAGTCGATGGGTGAAGTAAAGATTAGAATAAAAATCGAATCCTCCCAACATAAAACAACAATAAGGTCGTGTCAGATTGATAAAAGTGGAGGCAATAAATCATCGTACAGTCTGAAGATCATCAATATAATGATAATACATGTCAACAAAAGCCTGTTTATTATGAAATGTGTTCTGATGTCAGGATGCATTTTCAGCTTACACAAAGATGTTTGAACATCGAGGTGTGTGTGTGTGTGTGTGTGTGTGTGTGCTTCCTCTCCACGGATCAGAGCGTCTTACCCGTTTGCGCAGGTTGCAGGTGAGGATGAGGTTTCTGGAGAAGGAGTTGGCAAAGGCGGTGTAAAACTCCAGCACCTTCAGCAGAGCTTCCCTCTTGATGACGTGCAGGTCGCAGTACGTTAGCGCTCTGACGTTAGCGCAGGCGTGAGCTAACGTGGTTTCTTTCCAAAACACGTCACCAAACACGTCACCTTTACCTGAAGAACGACAGCAGGAGGAAGATCAGAGTTTTAAAAAGAGCAAAGAGGAGAGTTTTCATATTTGACACATCAGCTCAAACTAGCCAGGAGTTAGCTGAGATGCTAATGCCAAATCTAAGCTACGTTCATGTTATCTTGTGAGGATTTGCTGCTTTTCTTTTGGCTCTTAGGAAACAAACTGAGCAACTTCAGGTTAATGGATTGATGGTCACACAAAATCTGAAACTAGAGGACATCATTTTAGCTTTAGTAAATTTGATGGTTGATGGTGATTTTTTTTTCTGGTGTCTTGAGGCCGTTACACACTGGGGGCAATTTTCTTTGCACAATTAATTCGGACAAATTTTAATTTTTAAACTGCTGTTCCTGTTTTCAGTTAATCCACACAGAATGCAAATAATACATGGCGGAAAAGCAACACTTTTTTTGAAGCAAGGTCGATTTTTACGAGCATCCATGACGCGAGTAAAAGGAAATAATCACTATTTTTCACATTTTTTGTATTATTCGTGACACTACCAGTGTGTAACAGCCTTTACAGACAAAAATATCAAGATTCAGACGCTGTTTGATGATAGAAGGAGCACTGACTGCACTTCGTAGAGAACTGAGCCTGTAACACAAACTTGACCTCTGCAGTCTGACAGGAAGCACAAAAACAAACATGACAAGTCAATTTAAAAAGCTGCGTTGGATCTTCCTCCATCAGCGGCTCACTGAGGATGTGTTTCTAATAAAGCCACATTTATATACCTTAACTACATGTTTGTTGTCATCTAATGTGACAGAAACAAAAAAAACGCAGAGGAAGACATGCAGACAGGAGAAGTGAGGCAACAGAAGCTCGGATGTGCTAATTGATTAAGTTTCACGACTATTTCACAACCTGCCGTCATGCTGGGCTGCATCCCATCAGACCGATTGTCAACTTTGAAGGGCTGAATGATGACAATAACGACAGGTCATGCAACATTTATGAGTCTCAGGATGGTGCTAATTATCCGCAGGGACATTTTCTTGACTGTGAATCATTAAAAACAAACCGTCTGCATCTCTGCATAAAGCACAAACTTCACTTTCTCTTCACTTCTGTCCTTCCTTAGCAACAACTTTACCTGGCCAAGTCCTTAGCAACCAGAGCTCCTGAATTCAGCACGAGCACCACGAGACGCTGGTGCCGAGCGGAAAGCATCAGCTGCAGCCATTTCATCAGTTTCAGATCCAACATAATCCGAATGTAATGGAGGGGAGAAAACACGGCTTAAACAAGGGGAAAGAAAAATACTTTCCGAAACTTTGACTCACAGCAGAGTGACGTCGCCTCTTCCACTGATAATTAATGCCGAGATGAAAAAAGAGAGTGGACTGAAGTCTGCAATAATTCAAAAAGAAAGTTCTGAGATGTGAACGGCAGGCGGTGGAATGTAATGCGAGAGCGAGCTGCATTCAGAGGTGGACTGTCTAATGACTGGATTCATTCATTAGCCGCTGGAGGTCTGGCGGCCGTTTTCGGAGAGCTGTCAGTCAGGAGAGCATTAAAACGTTTCCCTCTGAACTTCCGTCACAAAACCCAGCTGACATTTCAAAGCTGTGTCACATTTCTGTCGATCGAGCCGTGTGGGCTGTGACATGCTGATTTTCACTTAATGAAGTCTAATTTTTTCCATACTCTCTTTGTCTTTTTGACCACAGTGGCCTTTTCTGTTTATTGTAACTACAGAGTCAAACTTCTCTTCACTTCAAACTGATTTTAAACATTTTAAAATCTTTGCACTTGTGAGCACAAATTACTTGCACGTAAAGACAAAAACACATGCATGATAACTGTTCATGTCTTCCTCAGGAAAGGGAGTATGATCCTCAAAAGGATGGTGATTTTGAAGCATCTAAGCAGCTATTAAGAAAGAAAGAACAAAAGAAAGAAAGAAGAAAGAAAGTCTAAATTGTCCCTGTGGGGCAATTTGATTGCAACAGCAGTCGACAACCAAATTCATACCATAAAACAGCACAGTACAACACAAAGAAACACAGATACAAATAATAAATGTCATCAGGTGAGTTATCATGCAGCCTGCAGTGCGAGGACACAAGCCTGAAGCTTATTTAGAAACCCTGCAGCTGAGGGAACCAATGATCTGAGGTATGTTTGATTCGGCCCTCTTAGGGAAGGCGTACCTCTCTCCAGACGGCAAAAGTCGAAACTCAGCGAACAGAGGGTGATGTGGGTCGGCTAAGATGACCTTTGCCCTCTGAATGGCTCTTGCTTGGTAAACATTGTCAAGCTGCTGCAGTGATTTTTTTGGCGAAGTACTGCAAAATTTAGGATGGACTCAATAAAAGATGAATAAAACAATCTGTCAACATTAAAATCCCTCAGCTTGCTTAAAAAGAACGGTCTCTGGTCGGCTTTTTTTGCAGATATAGTTATAGTTAGTTAATGCTAATTGGTCTGCTTATTTGTTTTTATGCATAATTTTACATGAACACATTGACACAAACTAAAAACCCTGCAGAATAAAGTCTGATATTTTTCCCTACTTCTTTGTCTTTTAGACCAGAGCGGCTTTTTCTGCTCGTTGTCGCTTCGGAGTCGAACTTCTCTTCACTTTAAACTAATTAAACATTTTAAAGTCTTTGCACTCGTGTGATTCTGAATGCAAACATCAGCAGGCAGATGCAGCATGAGTCATCTGAAAACACACGTGCACGACAACTTCAAATCTTCTGGGAAAGCAAACGTGGTCCTCAACTGGATGGTGATTTTTGGAGCATCTAAGGGGTTATTAACGCTAAGTGGTCCGCTTATTTTATTTTTCACACATAATTTTACATAATGTTATTTTGTTATGTTGTCATGTTATTTTCTTGCAAAAACAAACACAAAGTGAAACCCTGCAGAGCTTCGAGAGCTTTCTAACCGACTGCAGCCACCTGGACACTTGACTTATCGACTGCCAGCATAAATCCAACATGCTAATCGCCCGCAGCACACGAACGCGTGCTGACACTTGTGAGCGTCTCCTGGGCAACGCAACTGTTGTTCGGATAATAACGGGAGGATGAATAACCATAATTACCGGCAACATCAAATATGTTATGAGTCATCAAAAGCTTCGGAGCAGAGCGTCATCAAGAGACGATAATCTTCGAGCAGATACTTTTTCAAATAAAGTGGATTAATAGAGTCCAAGAGGGATTTAACAATGCG
Organism: Acanthurus lineatus; assembly: GCA_029814665.1. Lineage (NCBI taxonomy): Eukaryota > Metazoa > Chordata > Actinopteri > Acanthuriformes > Acanthuridae > Acanthurus > Acanthurus lineatus. The sequence goes on along the minus strand of JAPZDV010000007.1, from coordinate 1,760,127 downwards.
AGGTTTTCAATCAGCAGCACATGATGAGGCATAAAGTTCCATACGCAGAGCTTTATTAAATAAGCTGCAAGCTGAATGTGATGGTGCTTTTTTACTACTTTTCCCTGAAGAGATCCAGTCAAATCTGGGCTAATCAGGCCTGGAAACTGTGTCAAACCTGCCAGAAGCATCAGCTCAGCGTTTCTCCGACAGCTGACCCGGTTAAGATGTGACGAAGAGCCCGTCCTCACCGTCCACAAGCTGTCAAAAACATCCCGGGTAACAGACGCAGAGGGCTTCCAACATACTGTCACAAAATGCCAACAGGAGGTGTGTGTTGCCGTGAGTGTGTGTGTGTGTGTGTGTGTGTGTGGATCTCATCCTAACAGTCCCTCCTCTGAGCCCCTGAGGGCCCCTTTTCTCCTCCGAACGTCCAGCAGCGACTCAGACAGCAGGACTCGTCTGGAATGAGCTCCCCGGAGATCTGCAGCTCCGCGCCAATTAGCTGTCTGGATGTGGACGCGGTCAAACGGGCCGGGGGCTGCTGGAGGTGGAGGTGGTGGTGGTGGTGGAGTGTGACACTTACAGCGGGGTTAAACTCACACGGAGGACTGTTTGGATTGAGTGGGTGGAGATGGATCGTACATGGGTGCTGTGACCTCCGTAGCTCAGCTTGTGCTGCTGATTACTCAGCCACCTCCGAAACTCCGGTTCACACTCTGTTCTGCGCTGATTAACAAGCTGTGATGTATCACTGTGACATTTGCATGCTCTTTACCTTGTATTGCTCAGTATTTGGTTTCACTCTTAATCTCCCATTTTCATTATTTTATATGCCAAGTACATTCATTTTTCATTTAATGTTTACATTTCCATTTGCCTCCATATTTTGGACTGTGGATTAAAACTGTTTGTCATTGGTGATGCATTTATGCATTTAAGGTCTTTTTTTAATATCAGGCAGCAAACATGAACTCCTTTGCAGTAAAAGTAAAGATGAATATGAGGAAAATAGCTATTTTATGTTTGTATGAAGAATCTGAACCTTTAAATTTTGTATTTTTAAATAACAGCAAAAGTGCCACGATGAACAAAAGCTGCTATAACATAGAAATAAAAATCTTATAAAATAAAATGCTCTCAAGCAGAGGAAGCAATCTAAAATCCGAAAGACAAGGCGTTACCGTCACAGACACTAACCTTGGTGCCTTGTTTCCATTTACGTATGTAACCGGTGTCTGTAACTCCGTAAATATACGGATGATGCCCTAGTGTTCAACACACAAAGATATTGTCCGTTCTTAGCCATCCAATAGTTCGTAATATGCACTTTGCGCATTACAGGGATAAAAATAGAACCAATATTGCACGGCAAAAAATAGGTGAGGATGTTGGCCTGCCAGGTATGTTGGATGTTTTGTGAAATATTTCAGGAAAAAGACATATGAACGACTGATATGCTTGCACTCTGGCATAACCCTTCAGAATAACACTCTGCAGCTTCACATTGTGTTAAAACTAGATAAAAAAAAGTTATTTTTAATCACTCAAACTCACTTAACAAGCAATACAGGCAACTGAATTGAGGGAAATAGTCTGTTCGTGAGTTAGCAGCCTGTTGGCTAAGCTAGCATACTGTCATACAGATTCTCTGAAATCTACCTCAAAAGCTCCATTTTTTAAATGTTCTTTAGGCAAATTATGAACTGAAATATTACGGAGGGGAGAGGTTTTTGCAGGCACATTGGATATCACGGATATTCCTTTAGGAATGAATGGACTTTCAGTCAACTCGTCTCCGTAAATCAACGTAAGCGGAAACGAGGTTTAGACTGAATTTCACGGAAACCTGATGAACAAAACTCTGCCCAATCAATAAGATCCCTTTTATTCGTGTATTTTTTGCTTGAAAGACCTCATTTCCTCTCCCATCACTCCCTGCATGTGATTTGCAGAGCTCCATCTCCGGAGAACATGACTGCATGCTGGTTTGACTACTGAGCTTTAAATCAACCAAAGCTCCGTGTTTTTCAGATTAATCTGATGATCATGATGTTTATCATAACCTCACATTGTAACAGCTGTGGCAGATTAAATAACAGATGTAACTAACAGATGTAAATTCCTCCCTGTCTTCATTTACAGCGAGGCTTTGTTTTTCCCGTATCATCCCGAAAGCCCCGGTGACATGATGCAATTCTCCTTTGATCCCACGGGAATCACGCTGTGTTTTCCCATGTGGCCTCCTCACATCACACAGGCACTTGTGTGGGTTTCCTGATCGGATAATAACATCCAGCTGGAACGTTAACAACCCAAACCAAAAGGTGTGATCAGAGCCTCCTTACACCTCCACCACTAACAGAGGATCCCTGTTTTAACCAGTGGGGATAATTTACGGACATGCACTGGTTTTAAATGCACTCAGCTGGACATTTTCTTTTGTCTATGTGAGGATTGGCTCTCAGTTTGCATCCTGACATGTGGTGATGACTCCCGAATGCTGCTGCAGCCTGAATCCCCCATCAGCAGAAAAGGAAAGTGGCCGTGGGCGGCTGTTTGCCCTCCTGTTTGTTTATCTTGCTTTGCAGCTCGCCAGACGTCAGTCCGGTAAAAGAGGCGTTTCAGGCTGCTGCTTTCAGCCGCCGTGCTGATGCTGCTGTTACTCCTGTCACACCATTATCCTGGAAAACCGGGTGGGTGGAGAAGGGAACAGCTGCCGAGACGCGGACATCCACCAACTGAAGCAGAAATGGTCCTTATTTCATCAGAAGGAAGGGTCTAACGATCCAATAATTTGGATCCAAATATCGATTCAATGACCAATGATCCAATATCACTGATGCAAAGTAACAACATTGGTCATCATTTTTCAGATGCACTTTCGTTTTAGTTCACAGTTTCACATCCCACTGGCTCCATCCACTCTTTATTTTCCTGTGTATGATCTATATTTATGTTTTTTCTTGCCTCAGATCCGACTGGTTACTGAGCAACACACCAGAAACTGTTTGAATATTTCTGGTTTTAGACACAAATTTGTTCACTGAGGAAAGAACTAACTAAAAAAAAGTTTAATCAGCTCATTTTAATCTCCAAAAGAAGGATCTGATCTGCTGAAAAGTCCCAAACTGATCAGCAGGATGTTAATTATGACCACTTATGCTAACGAGACCATTAATTAAGATAATTGGTGCATTAGTGATGCTGCTGCCTCTCATCCTCACAACATATGGGCAGCATTTATATGAGCTTCACATCACGGAGTCTGAAAATGTTCTTTTGTAAAAGTCCTTTCAGTTTTTACGGATAAATAAGCAACTGTCTGCAGCATGGCCCTTAAAATGTGATGAAAGAGTCACAGTAATTTTTAAAAAAGAACATATTCAAATTACATAATAATAAGGCATCACAAAAAAACTCATTTTCTAAACACAACTCAAGTCTTTTTGTGATGTAAGAGAGGGTGAATTTAAACTGTAAAATCTCCACAGATTCACAAAATAATACTGGCTGTTAATGGCTCAGGTTTCATTTTAACGACCTGCAGCATCTTTTTTGTACCGACTTCACTGACAGACTAGAGCTGCTAGCGTTAGCTTAGCTTACAAGCTTTCTTACAACGTCGCTGCACTGAGTCTTGTTCTTGTAAAACATCCAGACTCGTATGTCGTCTGAGACTCATCTTCTGCTGACGAACTGTTCGTTTGGCCAGAACATGTTGCTGCGAGAATAAAAGGCCAGACTTAAATCCTGTTCTCACAACCAAGCATGAATAACGGATAAAGAAATTAATCAGCTCATCGTTTTGGCGAATCAAGAAAAAACAATGTTAGTGGATTTTCAGAGAGTCGGAGCAGAACAGTTAAAGATAAATCAGATTAAAGAGCTGATATGTGTGTGTGTGGTCGTCTGTTAATCCAGATGTTCCTTCAGTGCAAACAGAAGTTTTTATGAAACAAACAACAACAGATGACAAGCTAAAATTAACACAAGATAAACTAAGAAAGGAGGCAAATAAAAGCCACATTAAAAAAAGAGTCCAAAAGCAAAAAGTGACTGAATAAAATCTCTTCCCAATATGTTTTGTGGCGTTTTTAATCCAGATTAAAGATGTTGCAGGTGCAAAACACAACCTGAAATATTTCTATCAGTGAATATTCAAGCAGCTGAAAAGCCAAACGGATCCAGCTGGTTTGCATTTAAAGGTCCAGCGTGCAGAAGTTAGCAGCGTGTAGCGATGAGGTTGTAGATTGCAGCAAATTGAGTATAAATTGTATGTTGAGCCTGTGATAACACAATCCACGTTAGCAGAGTTCATCAGTACGTGCACAGTAAAGTTGATGCAGTACTGATCTGTACTGAGCGTTTGAGGCTGCAGCTCCCAGCTGCTTCCAGTTGGCAAATTTCAACTCGATATAAAATCACCAACAACATTTGACAGATGGAGTAAACTCCACTTGGTTTTTAACTTGGGCTAAAAACTCCATCTGCTTATTTTTTTTTCCAAAGATTTCAGCCAAGAGCTTTAAAAAAAACCCCCAAAAATTAGTAAGTAGACCTCATGATCAGAAGTTTTCAGTGCTGCATCCAAGTTAACGTTCTCAGTAGTTTTCTTAAATTCTGCATTACAGATGCTTTCAGCCTCAGTGAACTCCACATACGTCAGCCTGGTCCACTGATGTCGCTCTGATGCTTTTCACCTTTTGATAAATCGATCTTCGGACTAACGTTTTTCCCTTCCAGCTGCCAGTCGTTGTGACGGATGAGCCGGTCGTCTCTGTTCTTTTGACAGCGGTCAGGAAGTTAAATGACGTCAGTGTGGAAGCCGCAGATGTGCAGCGTCGCATTAATGCGATGTTTTAATGCGATGTTTCTACTGACAGCCACACTACATGACAGCTACATTACATTACACATATTACATTACTTTACATTACATCTGCATGTTACACCTGAGTGAGTTTAGTTCAGGTCACTGTGAGCCTGGTGCATTATGGGAATTACGGAGGTTTGTATAAGTGCTTTGGCTGTGACAGTCCAGTTGCTGTGGGAATAGTTTAGTGTTTTTGCGTGTTTGTGTGTATGTGCTCGCTGATCTGCAGCTTTGTAAAAGATGTGTGTGTGTGCGTGTGTGTGTGTGTGTGTGTGTGTGTTTCCTCATTTCCTCCATCCAGCACCATTATTCTAATTCTTTCTTTCTTCTTTTCCCGCTCTCTCCCTTTATTTTCACTGTCAATTCTCCTCTAACTGGCTGCATAATTATGGTGAAACGATAATCCAGAATATTTAAACTGATGCTGAAATCACTGCTATTGATCAAGATTGCTTATTGATTTTAATGCGCAAAATATTTTATCCTATTTACTCATATAAATAAGCTTCAGCTTCCATGTTGTGCCACTTCCTCACCACATGTACAAATCTTAAGACAACAGTGCTGAAAAACTGTATTACTTGTGCAGCCCTGCAGTTTTTTCTCTTGTCCTTTTTTGTGAAAAAGATTTCATATCAAAACAAGTTGTAAACAGCAGAAAAAAACACTTGTTTCTGCTCAGAAAGCGTTCAGCACAAGATCTGCCACTGACGTCTCCACAGAAAAGAACAACTATATCATTTTATATACTGAGGAAGAGAAAAATAGTATTAAGTTCATTTCTGAATGTCTTTCTTTATATTAAATATCATGTTTTTATGAGTCTGCTTGTGTAAAAATATCGTAGAAAGTGCAGCTCTTCTCCTCCTTCCTGTCCCTTTGAATCCATCCAAACTCATTTCAAACGATGGCAAAGGGCCCGTATTTAAATATGAGCCACTGAGACATGAAAAATGAAGACAAACTGTTTTCCTTTATGGTACCTATCATCCGTCTTTTTCTCTCGTTTTCTCATCCTTTCTGCTTCCAAACTCGAGCTCTGGCAGAACTTTTTGTTCTCAGCACAAGAAGAAGAAGAAAAGGCTGGTTGGCAGAAAACAGGACAGCAAGAAAAGGTAAGGTTTTGGACTTTCAGAACGAAGCCTCCTTTCATGCAGCTTTCTCCTTTAACCCTCCATCTTTTCCTCTCTCCTTTCTTGTTCCAGCTCTTCTCCCTCCATCCCTCTTCATGCTGTGATCAGACAGCAGCTCTGTTCTCCTGCTCTCATGCAGCTGGAAGTGTTGGTGTTGTTGTTGTTGTTGTTGTTGTTGTTTAAGACTGAAAAACACGTTTCTGGTTGCTATGAAACACAAAGTTTGACAACAAATTGCAAGTTATCCAATCAGCTTCAGGTTGGTTGTTACTGAAAAAAACTGAGTGTGAGGATCCTGAAAAAAGATCCTCCAGAGATTTTCAAGAGTTCATAGAAAACTATAATCAAAGTGTTTGACTCTGCAGTTACACAAGCAGCTGTGATATTTAAACTCTGAAGAAATTTTCCCCAAATTATTCTTCAGTCAACTCTAAATTAATTCTGTCATATAGTTGAGTTCTTAAATAACGACTAAAGCTCATTTGCATATGAAAAAGTCACTCAGACAATATCATGGTAGCAGCTCTGTGAGGCTGTGCTTGAGCTAAATGCTAACGCTACTAATGCTAACATGCTACAATGACATCTGAGAGCTAACATCGTAGCTTAATCACAGTCTCAGTTTGCTTTTCAACATGCTGAAGCACAGCTGAGGCTGATGGGAATGCAGTTATCTTGACCTGATGATGGCGCTGTATGAAAAGTGAAAGCAAAGTAAATTCAGTCTGTGAGCTTTACAGAGTTGTAGAAACACATCAGGCTGCAGTGAGAAAAAGAGAAACCTTCTCTCTCTGACTCGGTCCATCCTGATGACGACCAGCTGACGATTTATTGATATCGTCCTCAGCATGATGAAGTGATCTATCAAACATCTAATGTGCTTTTTATGAACCTCTGACAGCTGCCTCGTCTGACTCGTCCGACTCAGCTCGCTAATGATGTTAGAGAAGGGAGAAACCAACACAGACGGAGACGCTTCATGCTTTTATTCAGTCCATCCGTCCTCTTACAGTTTCTGTCGTGCTCCTCCACATTGTGTCGTCTTCTCTGAAGTTTTCTGTCTCTTCTGCTGATATTTTTGTTTACTTCTCTTTCTCTCCACGTCCTTTTGTTTTTACCTCCCATCCAGTTTCCTGTTGTTTGTCTTCAGATCATCTCTTCGCTGTTTTCATCCCATCTTTCTGAGGGTTTGTAGCTCGAACAAAACAGATTCTCCATCCAGCAGCGATCATCACAGATCAGGTCATCTTCCTTCACAGCTGCAGCTGTTACTTCACTTCCTGTCCTTCCATTACAAAGAACCACTGACTTCTGATGGACAACATGTTCCTCAGTAAAAGGAAAAACCCACAGAGACTCATCACCACCTCTGAGCTCTTCATCCTCCATCAGAGCTTCATTCACAGCACACAGAAATCACCTTATTTCTGTTTCCAGCAGCTGTTTTCATCCAACAGCTTCTGATTAAACACCTGGATGTTACCTGTCAGCAGCCGACAGCAGGCCGTTAGAGACGGGCAGGTAAACAAGGCGGAACATCTGGCAGATAAACAGACAGATGTTTTCCTGAAGAGCTGGTGGAGAACAAATCAGAGCTAAAAGGAAAGTGACAATCTGTTGGAGGGATTATGATAATCTGTGACTTCTCGCTAACACAACTTTATCAGGAAATAAAATATCAGGGCTTTTAGTCTGTCAGGTGGATTTAATGATGTTTTTAGAGACTAAAACAGATTTAAGCAGCTTTAAAGACACAAAGAATGTGTTTTGGAGGAAAATCTACAGGATTAGAGATTCAAGAATAATTACTGACAATTAAAATTATGAATTTATTCTTTAAGCTTTCATCATCTCTAAAATTGTCATTTGAACAATAAAATAACATATTGTCTGTTGCAGTGACGGTTTTCTGAGCAGTTTTTCGGTTTAATGAAGCTTTGTTACTTAATTTTCAGGTGAACTCACTTTAAGTTTCACCTCCAAAGTCATTAAGGGAATCTGATTAGTCTGTTGTTTAGTTTCCAGCCTCTTCAAAGCTGCTCTGTTGGATTTTTTTTTCCACAAAAAAGCCACAAACACGAAACACAAAATGTCATAAACCAGTTTTTCCTTCCTGCTCCGAACAAAACGCCTCCGTCTGGTTTAAACTGTGCCGTCAAAAAGCGAACAAGCAGCAGCAGTTACAGCCTAACTTTGTAAATTTCTCAACACAACAAGCTGCCAGACGGTTTTATTTGGTTGTTTTAAGTGTGTGTGTATATGTGTGTGTGTGTGTGTGAGAAACAACAAAACGTCTACACACCAAATGATCTCCACACCAATTTGCTGTGCAGCTCTGCACTCGCTCTGCGCTGTGATAATCTTTCCTTCTTGTTATTCGCTGTCAGTAAACGCTCATGTGGGGCCTGCTGATGGTTATGAGCTTCACACACACTCACACACACACACACACACACACACACACACCTCCGCCATCACTGCTATCTGTGCTCGTCTCAATAAAAAGCAGTTTTCCTGACATTATCGTCTCTGTGAGCATCTCATTCTTCCTCTCTGCTTCCCTCCTTCTTCTCCTCCTCATGAGTATTACAGTCTGACGGTTCGCTTTCAACATCTGAGGTTCAGAAACAAACGTCGGCTGTTTTTAACGTGACGGCCGAAGTGACTCGGCTGTCAAGCGAACACAACCTTTCCTTCATAAAGGAAATCTGAGAAAGTGCAGGTGTTTCTGTGTCGCCGTCGTCACGTGCGAGCGGTTTTCACCTGAAGGTTCAGGTGTTTTTTTCTGTGAGTGTGAGCAGGTTTCCTCCGACCAGCTGGGATTATTAAAAGCCTTCAGACTCAGAAAAGGTCAAAAACGCCTCACAAACATCCACAAACAGCAAAGACAAGCTGGTTTTCTCACCTCCTGACACAAAATAATAAGACATTTGACTCTCAGCTGGATGATTTTTCCTCAAACGTCTCAAAACTCAGCGGATGTTGATTTTGAGACGATTCGTTTCTCTGCATTATTTTGACAAGTTTGGTTCCTTAATTGTTTTCCTGTTTTCATTCTGACATCAGATCTCTGCGAGCTGAGACACAAACAAACTGTTTTTATGACTCTTTAACTCCTGATGACTCAGAGGCTCAGAGGCTTTCAGCATGTCAGAGTCTTCAGACCTCCTCTTGTTTCCTGCAGACCTGAGCTGTGTGATCGTAGGTGTTTCAATGATGATAAACACGGTCTGAAAAGGGTTGATTTCTGAGCGCAGAAGTAACTTCCCATCATGCAGTTACTCGTATTTTTGTCCATTAGAGGTCAGAAAACGACAAATTAACCTTTAAGAGTCCAAAACAGCAGCTGCAAACGTCTTATTTTGTCTAAAACACAAAGAAACAGCTGCAAATCCTCACATCTGTCAGGTTTGAATTCTTGTATTTTTGCTTCATGATTAACTTTAAAACAATCTAAAGTCTTTTTTTATTTTTAACTAATCACTCTCTTGTGACATCATACCTAAGATGGCGATGACCTCGTCGTCCTGGATGACCTCCAGTGACCCCGACACGACGAAGCACAGCGTGTCGACGCTCTCGCCGGCGTGGAAGATCAGGTCTCCGGGGGCGCAGTGGGTCGTCTGAAACTCCACGGCCAGCGAGCGCAGGCAGCCGTCACTGGCCAATCGGAAGGCAGGATGCTCATTGAACACCTGAGGAGGAAGACAGGAAGTTAACGATGTGTTATCGGTGGGAGTGATCGCCCACTGGTGTCCGGCTGCAGTATGAAATTAGTGTTTTAGGTGCAAATTGAACGATGTTGAAGTTTTATTTGTGACAAACACCTGAAGATCTCAGGAAATAATCCCTGAAAACACGCCGCCTCACTGACTTTACTGTTTTTTTAGGACCTTTGTTTGGCAGAAACAGCAAACAAAGTGGTAAAAACCTATAAAACCCTCTGACGTGATTATTTTCAGCTCATGTTTATGAACATGGCTGCTTTTTTTCTGCTTTAAATCAAAGAAAAAAAGAGAAAAAAATGTTTGTGAGTCCAGTTTTTCTTCAGACTGGAACATTCTGACTTCTAACATGTTGTTTTGGTTCATTATTCTGTTTTTATTTTTAAAGAAATCTGCAAATTTATTAGTGTTGACTAAACTTGACCAAACTTTGCTTAAAAAAAGGTTGAAAAACTGTCTGGTTTTAATTACTTTAAGGGACTTTGGTGCTTAATGAGCACAATATTTAACGTTTTGGTACATTTTCTCCGACTCTGAGCAGCTTATGATCTGTTTTATATGCAACAGAAGCTTCTTCCAGCTCGTCTCTGCACAAGAAAACAACTTTCAGGTTGCAGGAGAAAAAATAATCTGATTGAAAATCCAGAATCAAGCGAATCTGAACTCATCCGCTTCTTTTGAAACTTTCTTCGGTTGGATAAAAGCTTGGATCTCCACCTTCTCTCCTTCAGGTCTTTGAAGGACACATCTCATGATGAACGTGAAGTGTGTTACCTTCTAGAAAGACACACACTGTATCTGAGGCTCCACAAGAGCCACCTGCTCTGAATAACAGGCCTAATTTTAGAGACTATGTGTGTTTGTTACTGGAGACGGCTGTTAGCACGCACTAACACGCACTAACACGCACTAACACACACTAACACACACTAACACAAGCCAAGGTGTCCTTTGTTCGATGCCAGTTCAGCAGTTTGAGTCTGCCAAAGTTTGGGGACTCGTATCAGTCGTGTCATGTGACGCCCAGGAGCTTCTGACTGAGCTCATGCAGTCTGCGTCTGGTTATGTAACGAGTTCAGCACACGGCCCGATGCTCGGCGTTCAGTGGAGCGAAGCGAATGTCCTACTCCAAATCTGAGCAGCAGGCAGCGCCGCTTTGATGCCACTTCAGGTGTTTTTCAGCCGAGGTTAAACACAGACTGAAGAAATACAGTAAACAGGGTCACTGTGACGTCATCCAAAGGTTTGTGTCTGAGTTTGGCATTCTGGCCGACGCAATCTTGGATGTTTGGAGCCAGAAATGACCACATTTCGACGAGAGGGTGGAGCCATTTCAATAACTGTGTGATGCCTATCAGACTAGCAGATGCTGCTGTCAATCAAAGCAACCGCACCCTTATTATGCATAACTTTAAGCTTTAATATAACTTAAAAAAGTGAGTTATATCAACATGTGTGCAGTGCATTAGTTATAAACAGGTTATGATATTGATATTAAGCTACATAGACCCTAGCTTTGTTTCGTACCAGCCTGTAAACATG
>JAPZDV010000007.1:1688599-1706340 GCA_029814665.1 Acanthurus lineatus | reverse complement strand
GCGAAAACTTTGGCAACAGCTGGTCGTTTGCTCGGCTCAACCCCGCGTTGGTCACCAGCAGGATGCTTCCCATCCTGGACTTTTAAAACACTGATTCCGCCGCAGGAAGTGACGACTGCTGCCGGCAGATTTTATCATCTGGATCAAGCTCGCTGATCTACTTTAACTCTGTGAGCTGATGCTGACTTTAAGGTTTCTCACTGACTTGTTTTTACAACAAGAACCTCGTAAAAGCATGGGACAGGAAACACTGAGGCCTGATTCGCTGAGACTGAACTTTCAGGGCCAAATATTGCGCATCATTTGCTGTTTGCTCCGTCTCAGCTTTGGTTTCACAACACACATAGAGCCAAATTTACGCCCTTGCCGCATCAGATTGTTTGTCCTGGTAGCAAAATGATAGTAATCTATGCCTGCAGAAGATTTGGTTGTCTGGTAATTCAAACAGTTCATGTTCTGAATCTCCTCTCAGAAACATTACGATGCATTTTTGCAACAGTCGCAGCTGCAATGATCATAGAAAAGTGTGACACAGATTTTAAGTGTCGCGCAATCACCACCAACTCTGGAGAGAAGCTTAACATTTCACTCTACCTATGTGTCGCAAACAGCAAATATAACAAATATGGGCTTTTTTTCTTCTATCTGCATGAATAAAACCTCATTTAAATGCGAGCAAACTTTACCGGGTTAGTGGGGGTTTTTTTTCAATTAGACAGATGTGCAATCTCTGAGCTGCATCTGTTTAGCAGCCGCAAAAGATGCGCAATCCTTTAGTGAATCAGGCCCTGAGTTTAAATCTAAATGTATCTCATGATTTAATGCTAAAAGACTGAAGCAAAACACAGAGGTCACATTAAAAAGTCCGTTTTCTCTCCTTGTAGAAATCACTGGCACCGTGTTTCCTTCCAGCTCCGTCGTCTCTTCCAACAATGGTCCCTTCTGGCTGCAGAAACAAGATGGTGACGACCGTGATGCCAAACTCCCGCCTTCAAAACTTTGCGCACCAGTGGGTCCAGTGTTTATAACGTGGCCTCAGCTCAGTCTGTGCTCTGGTATCAATACTCAGAGAAACAAATGTCATTTTAATGCACAGCGACACAGAGCTGCCACACACAGTCTTTAGTCCCTGAGAAGGTTTTCTGTGGAGGAACTTCCTCCTCCGGTGCCGCTGACCCGCGTCCTCTGCAGAGCTCGGCTCTGTTATGAACTGTTCTTCACCACAGACGTCTCTGAACGCAGCCAGCTGACAAAGAGGCTCCAAACAAACAACAGAGATTGTTTTTTTAACCGTGGGAGCAGCAGCCGGGGACCCTGAGGCGTCTGAAAGCTCCACACCACCCGTTTCCACACAATTAAAAAAGCCGAGCGTTTGGATCAGCAGGGGCCAACACGCCGCATCCTGAAGCCAAATATTTACAGACATTAAATCATAACTCTGACATTTTCGGAGCATAAAGGGAGAATTAGTAGATGAAAGCCAGCAGGGTTATCTAATGATGGAGGCGATGATGTTATGTAACGAAGACCGAAGCTGCTGTCTGCAGGTTCCTTCGTGCTCCTCATCCTCGGCTCATCTCTCACCTTCATCCTCAGCCTCCATCCTCCATCTTCAGCAGGAAACTGCTCCATTCAGGTTCCTCTTCTGGCCTTATTTCACCTCCTGGTAAGAAACCTGAGCTTCTCTCTTTTCCTCCATGTTGAGACCTGATTTCACCCCGAAGTTTAAACTGTCTGACTGTGTTCAGTTCCAGAGACAGAGAGACTGATGTTCAAGTATCTATATCAGAGTTTACTGACTTTGTTCTTTCTGAATTCTTGCACACTCGATCCAGTGGAGATCAAATTTTACACCTTCCTGTCAGCCTGTGTTTGAAAACGCTGAAACATGAACTCTGTTGTACTCCATCCATCCATCCGTCCGTCCATCTCACCTGCAGGAAGTTTAGTTAACTTAACCTGCACGTCTTCAGAGGAGGCAGCCAGGTGATGGAGAACATCCATCACACAGAAAGGCTGAGTTTGAGCCCAAAAGCTTCTTACTGTGAGGCGATCTGACTAAAGTTTACCCGTTAGAGTTTACTCCGATGGAAATGGAACTAAAAGGGAAAATATGATGCAACTAGTGCTCTCTGTTGAGCACGATGCAGCCCTTTAGTTCTCTATTTTTAAAAAATGGCAAAAAAGTAGATTATGCTGCAGAAGTTTGAGAAGTTTCTGTGCAAATTCTGATGAATAATAATAATAAAAATAATGTGAATAACTCCAAAATTGAAAGAACCTTTTCACCACACAGGTAAAATATAAGCGTGGGCAGCAACACGGACAAAAAAACCCTCTAAATCTATGAACAATCAACAAACTGACAAGTGTTATTCAATTCAAACGAGACAGACTGCAGCCTGAAGTCTTTCCAGCGAGACTTCTGGGTCAAATGCTGTGAATGAGCCTGATTAGACGTAATTATGCAGTTTATCATTAAGGAGACTAATCAAGTTTATTTGAAACTGTCTGTGCATAGAGAGGTGTTTCAATAAAGCCAATTAGTGTTTAAACTTAAGCAAAATACAACTTTTAAATATGTTTAAATATCTTATCACTGGAGTTTGAGCTGCATCTTTACTCTGACTTTCTTTCCCTGTCAAAGTGAGCTGCTTCACTCTCTCATGTAATTACAACCTGCAGTCCCACAAATAACCCCTCCCAGACATCAAAAGCACTGCAGATGTGAAGTAAAAAGCAAATATCCAGTGTTTCTGCAGACGTATGTGTCTTTGCTCTTCCTTCAGAAAACTTCTTGTGATTCCACAAAAAGTGCTGTTTCTAATTCAGTCCGACTCTCGAAATGAAACTCTTTGATCTCGACTCGTTCTTAACCTCTGAACTTCACCAAAACCTGCTTTTTTTAACTCCACCGGACTTAAGACGACTCAGCTCCACCTTCACCTTAACTCACACTGCTGCTGTCGCTGAGGCCGCAGACCCGGCCGGCCCTCCCCAGCCCTCCTCAGCCCTCGCTGCCTCTCGCCTGCCGCAGCTTCAAAGGCCTCCCCTGGGACTCAGACGGTTCCCAGCTCATATGTAAATGCCTCTAAATTAAGTAGCCACGGGACAGAGAAACACAGATGAAAAAGAGCATGAGTCAAGAGCGTGCAATGCATGTAAAATCACGGCCCATAAGCACCTGTTTATCCAAACGGAGCGCGGCGAAGTGAGGCGGCGTACAGAAGGAGATTACGTGTCCGGTGGGAAGCTCTTTTCACAGCGCCGGCTCTTCCTCTTATTATTTCCAAAGCAGGCGACACACTGTTGCATATTTTCTGACAGCCACCAGGAGCTTAAACGTGTTTTCAAGCGCTCCATCCGGCGAGCATTAAAAATTCAAAAATGTCTCAGCTTTTTTAGCCAAAGAATGCCACGCTTCAGCTGAGTTTTCAATTGTCCCGCTGCACCCAAAGCAGCCAAAAGCAGAAGCTGCCCCGAGCAAAACGCCGCGAAGTAAAAGATGCTATTTGTAAACAAAAGGATAAATGTCAACCTGAACATGATTTTCAATATTTAATTACCACAAAAATACGTTTGGTTTAAACAGCTTTCAGATCATTTTCTCCGTCTTTGCCGAACACAAAAGACATAAAATATAAAGTATCTGCGGGTTTAGGTGGAATTCAAATCAGATTACAGCAGCAGCAGACTGTGAAATGTCGAACCAAAAAAACAGCAGAGGAAGAAAATGTTTACAAGGCGTTTAAATCCTCACTGGTTTTCCTTCAGTTTTTTCTTCCATTTACACCCATTTAACTCCTTCTTTTCGCACATTTATGCAAGTGCAGCTGCAGCTAAAAACATCTCTGACTCATCCAGTTAAGAGTCCCAGTAATCACACAACAGTGATCCAGCACGGGTGACATCAGGGCCCTGATTTTCACACAGATATGTGGATTTCAGCCATGATTAATCGTAACAATGGGGAAATTTATAAAATGGAGGCAGCATATCACCAGAATGACCCATGGATGTTGCTTTTAGCTTGCTAGCTTGGTTAGCTGTGCAGCTAGTGGCTATATTAGCTGACCATCAGTAGCTCAGAGCTCTTTGATGTGTTGGTGTTCAAACTGCAGGAAACAAGACCAGGACCTGCAGCCCACCAATGAACACAGACTCTTAAACAGTTTGACGGCAGGGATTTTAGTCAAGAGCCGCTAAGACCACGATTCTGACTGGAGAGGCATGAAATAACAGACTTTATCCAAAGTTTTACTGTGCAACAAAAGTCTATTTCACTGTTCTGTGCTGCATTCACACAATTTTGACAGAAAAAAAGAGATAAATATGTCAGTTTATGACTCGGGAGTGTTTATTTCCAACATGGTTAGGGAGCCACTGTCGCCTGTGAAGGCAGCGGCGTTAATACCATGTTTTCATCGCAGCTTAGCAGCCGTTCTGACACTGACGTGTTTATACTGAGGTTTGCCAAGTGTGATATGTCACAGCTGTCAGAAAATCCACACATCTCCTGCTCAGAAACTGCACCTTCGAGGCTGAGCGAACCGCTTTTTCCCACCCAGACGAGCTTTTTACAACAACAACCACCCGAACAATGTGACATGAAAGCTGCATTACCATGTCACCTCATCTCTCCATCTTTCACGGAAAAAGAGCTTTAACACAATTAAAGATAAGAGGGAGAAACTTTGATGTTCGGCGGACGGCACACTTTGCAATGATTCCAATTACAACATAAAAGATTCTATTTCTGACCAACCATATGGCAGAAAACATCACCCACTTCCAAAAGCTGATGCACAGCACAATGAACGGAGTAAATGAACATCACATGCTGTTATTTTGGCTCAGAAAGCGACAGCTCGACAATCACAAATGTAAAGAGTATTTGTGGAAAAGCAGGGTGAAAATATATTGGATGTACGCTCACATTTTAGCCACTTTAAGTTCAATTTGCAACATATATATTAGGGAAATATTCAGACCTTATTTATTCTTCTCATACAGGACAAAGAAAAGACGATCTTATGTTCCATCTGCAGAGGCTCAAACCTTTTAATTTGACTTTGTGCTTTATTTTACTCAAATTTACTTTGCAAACATTAGTGATTTATTAAGTAAACTCTGCTAAAAGTTTGTTCAGACACAGAGAGCAAAACACAAACACCAGCAATTAGACCGATCCGCTGGAGAGAAAAGCAAAGCAACACAGAGCAATGAAAAGTCCTTCCTGCTTCCTGGTTTCTCTGTGACGAACAAAACACCAAATGAACAAACAGGAGGACAAAATACAGAAAAGAAATTTAAAACTCAACAGAACTAAAGTCTGAATTATTATCAGGATATTTTCATCAATAATTATTGACTGATGCTTAAAGTCTAATAGTTTCAGAACATCACTGAGCCTTTTGGACTTCATGTTGTGATTACTGGACGTTTTCATCCATCCGTGTCTCCATCACTTCCTCTTTCACTCCACCACTTTATGTCACTTTATGATTTATTGTCGTCCAGCATCATTTCATCGCTGTCACCCATGGCAACACCATCATCCTTTTCATTTCTTCCTGGTTGTTCATCCCTCATCAACTAATCTCCCCTCGAGTCATTTTAACAGTCACGTTCAATCCCACCTTTTCCCTCCATCCTCCATCGCCTCCGCCCTCCCTCTCCGTTAACATGCAGTGTGTTTTCTCGCACCCTGACTGCATGGCGCTCAGCCTCCTCCCGGCTCTGTCAGCTCGGCCTCGCCGCGGCGACGTGAACGCCGCGCAGAAAGGTCAGCTTGGATTAGACCTTTCCGAGCCGCCGTGGCGCCTGTAGACCCACGCTGCGAGCTCCCATCGGCCCGCCACGCTCCTCCGTGACAGCAGGTGGCTCCAGGAGCCGGGGGGGAGGTGTTCCTCACACACACACACACACACACACACACACTGCGCTGCATCCTGAGGGAGCATCAGCACAACTCCTCCTGAGTGTGTTACATCAGTTCAGTGCTGTTTTTACAGCCGCGGCTCGACTCCTTCGGTTGTTCTGTTGATGCCACTGCTGACCTGCATGTGTGTGTCTGTGTGTGTGTAGGCGTGTGTGTGTGTGTGTAGGTGTGTGTGTGTGTGTGTGTAGGTGTTGCTGTTCTGCAGCTACGAAAAAAACCTCATATCTCCAAAATGTCAAGAGGAAAGAAAAGCAAGAAGAGAGAGAAGTTCTTACATCTTAAAGGAAAAATCCTGTTTTTGTTGAACTTGTGGGTCTTTGCTCTTTAATATAACGTTTCAGTTCCACAAGAGAACAAAAGTCTGCGTGGTTCTGATCTTCCAGAGTGTACATGTGTAGGCGCAGTCGTTCGTTTAACTCAAATTTGTTGTTTCCATGCAGCTACGCACCAGTCCTGCAGACACAGATCCACTCTGCATGTGGAAAAAGCCATAAAGATGAGTGGAGCTCTGAAGCAGAGAGACTAACAGGACCTGGTGGTGACTTGTGAGGTCCAGGAGTCATGAATATGTACGAGTTCATGTGTGTGTGTACACGAGTTGGCTGCGTGTCACCAGCTCGGCTCGGCTTGGCCGGAGTCTCCAAACCTGCATTATAATACAACTAAAAATACATCCTGGCTGCTTCGGCCGTCAGAGACGTCAGCGGGGGAATTTCAGTCTGCAACGAGCCTTTAATAATCTCTGCTATTTTCTTTCATGCTGCGCCTTCCAGCCGCCCACACGCTGACCTCAGTCAGCATCCATCGCTGCCTCCAGTCTGCTAATGCGGGAAAGCTGCAACAAAAACAGCAATTTAGCAAAGAGGGGAAGAGACGCTGTGGATGTGTCGTCTGTAGTGGCTGCAAATTTACGGCCCATTGATTTGCTCTCAGGCTGCCCATCCACACACACACACACACACACACACACACACACACTCGCACACACTCCTGTCTGCTGTTTTAAAGACAGCAGCAGAAGCTCCGCCCAGCAGGAGCACATCAGATCCATCAGCGTCCGGCGGCGAGATGCCGGAGGCGCAGAGACACCTGAACCACGACGCAGCGCCGCTTCAGACGCCAAACATGAGGATCCACAACACAGAAACACACACACACACACACACACACCTGCTGAGCTTTAACACTGACACACGCACACACACACACACACACACACACAAACCTGCTGAGCTCTAACACCGACACACACAGAGGCTCGACACCGGCATTGAGTGAAACATCAATAGTAAAGCTGCTTGTGTTACAGAGGCGGTTCTCAAACTGTGGGGCGAGTCCCATCAGAGGGGCGCAGAGCTGCTGCAGACGGTCTTTGGAGGACCAACATAAAACATCACGTGAAACTTGATGTAAATTCAACAAATAAGAGTTTTTATTTCTCTATAATTTAACTTAAATTTGGAAAATCCCCCTTTTTTTATTAGTTGCTCCCCCCAGTTTATTAATGATTGATGAAAACTTTCAGGTTTTGGGGTCCTGAACTTTTCTCAGCACCTGAACGGCAGGTGAATATACAGCTGCATTAAAAAAATGCATTTATTTCTTATTTACTTCATGTTTTTCTCTGCAAGTCAAACACAGTAATGGAGCCTTGCAGGCAGCCTGTCAGACAGAGTTCAGGTCGTAATTCACCCACATTAACATCATCACAGGGTGAAAAAAACATTAAGAAACGCTGTTAAAAAGTCACACGAGGACACGCTTAACATCATTCTGAGCTGCTTTTTTACACTTTTTGCTCAAGGTATATTAAACTGCAGGTAACCATGGCAACAACGCTCCTATATTTTGCACGAAAACCTCCCACCTCCCGCTGCAGAAAACAAACGAGCTGCAGGTTAAAACTTCACACAGGGGGAAAACTTCTCACATGGAGACGATTCGTCAGGATTTATTGAATTAAAGGAGGAAAAAAACAGCCGAAACACAGACAAACGAATATAAGTTCAGTTATTTTTAGTTTGTTTTTACTTTTTCCCTCCGCTCAGGTGATTTATCATAACCACTTTGAAGATCCTCTTACTTTTCCTCTGTTGCCACCTTTTTATTTCTCCAAACTACAATTACTCACCAAATGTTAAATATATTAGCATGAAATTTACACATAAATGGAAGATGAGCTGTAACAACTTTGCTAAAGCTTCAACTTTTTAAATCAGCGCTTTGATTTCTGACCAAATATCTGCAAAACACACAACTTTCCCATCAGCTTTAGTTGTGCTTTGCATTAAGTTCCTAATAGGAAACAACAGAAAGATGCTTGAAGCTTCTAAGCTTTGCATTTATTAGCTTTGACCTGTGGATTATTTACAGGATTGTTCAGTCAATAAAATCTACATAATGTTGGAAAATATTCATCACAAGTTCTCAGAGCCCAAGCTGACGTCTTTAAGTTGTTTATTTTTGTCCAAATCTCAAAGATCTGCAAGTTACAGCAGAAAATAAACAGTTCGAAACCAACAAATATGTGCCGTTAATCAGCAACGTTTTCCATCTTCTGCTGAATCCAAAGGTCGGTGCACTTTAATCAAACTATACAACTGATATTTAATAGGCTGATATGAAATAATGCTTGACATCTGACCTACTTTAACATCCTTTTTGAACAAAAAGTCGTGTTGTGACTAAAGGAGTTACTAATCTCGTCTGTTTTTTGGAGTTGAATTTTTTGTGTGCTGTTAAAGACACAAATAAAACACTGAGGGAGGTGTCGATGATCGTTTGGCACAAATAATTAATAGAAATTCAGCTTCTGGCAGCTTAAATAACAAAGATTATTATTGTTGTGGTTCCTGGCATTCGGCATCATGTGATTAAACTCCCACTTGGCAGACACACACGTACACACACACACATATGAAACAACAATGGGTGTCTACACACAAACACACACACACACGGTGTGTTCATGAGCATGTGCACGCAAACAAAAACACACACACACACCCACTCATGAACAGAAAAAAAAAGAAAAGTGCATGAGAACATTAGGAGACATTTGTTCTTTTTTTTCCATTTCACATTCAATAAATTGTTGCACTCAGGCTGCGGTCTCATTAATTCAGCAGGAAATCAAGTGGAAAATCACCGTTAATGGACTCGAGGCCACGCAGATAAAATCCCCTCGGTATCTGACGGGTGTAAACGGGCGTGAAAACTTCTCAGAGAAGATCCGATTCCTCACGGAGGAGCTCAGAGGAATCAAACAACAGGTTCAGGGTCTGAAAACTCGCATTTCCAGAGGAAGAAACGACAAAAAACGAACTGTTTTCTCAAACTTACGAGACACTAAAATCACTCGACGTCCTCTGAGAACATTTGTGAGGAAAAAAAGCAGCGACTTTGACTTTTTTTCACACCATCAAACCATATTTCTAAACAGCATAAACAGCTAAAGAGCAGATAATCCCTTTACAAGACCAGAACATCATCCTTCATATCAGCTTTTGTTCTTTATTCCTTTCAACACTCACAGTTAAACTACAGCAGCAATCCAATCAGCTTATATTTGCTCTTAATTTAATTCTGTGTTTGCTGATTTAAATTCACATAATGATGGTTTTGAGTTTTTATAAAAAGTCAATAATGAATTTTAAGTTTTTACAGCACGGCCTCCTGAAAGAACACGAGGTAGAAACTATAATTACTCCTCATCTCTCAAAAGAAAAACCAGCCGTTCATTATCTCCGTCAGAGTGAAAAACAGCACTTTATCAATTATTAATGAACAGGCTTTATGAGCTTTTTAGCTAAAACTGCACCTGCTTTTGTGTCGCATGAAAGACAAACGGCCACAGCAGCTTTGTGAGGATTTAAGGCCTGAATATGATGTCAGACATTTGCATCTGCAGACACCACAGACAGATCTGAGGTCTGTTCTGTCTTCTGTCTGTTGTCTGCATGGAAAACAAGTCACACATATGCACAGACATATTTTCTGCTGCAGCTCCAACATATTAAAAGTGTTCAAATGTCCACACAGAGCCGACATGAACTCCGTCTGTTCAGTAAATTTACGTCACACGGACCCTTGTGCACTTACACAACAAGCAGCAACCTCCAAATATACAACATTAAATTTCCAAAAAACTGCAGTTCCTCAAATGACCACTTGAGGTTTGCTTCAGAAGTTTCCATCAGAAATAAACACGTTTACGCCTGGAACTGACTATAGTTTCAGTCTCTACAGCTAATTTAGCCTTTTTTATAGCTGCAAAGGGATGAAATCGAAACAAATCACTTATTTAAATGATATAAAAACTCAACCAAAGGCCAACTTGGATCGTTTTAATTCAGCTGGTAACTCAACTGATTTCCAGATGTGTCACCTGATCATCATCTCTAGTGGAAAATATAATAACATTATTTCTCACAGCAGAAGAATCGCAGGTGTTAAGGTGTAAAAAACTTGTTCGTACCTCGTCCACGTTCTCGAAGGCGTTGATGATGTCATAGGGCAGGCAGGACAGCAGGTCGATGACGAACCAGGTCTTCAGGTAGTTCATGCGGATGAGCTTGGGGTCGGAGATGACCTCGCCGCCGGGTCCCACGAAGGTGGTGTGGAAGTTGAGGACGATGTCCACCAGGAAGATGACGTCCACCACGCTGTCCAGCACCAGCCAGGCGATGTTGTTCTGCTTGGTCTTGAAGGAGACGTTGTAGGGAACCATGATGGCCGTGTAGAAGGTGAGGATGAGGATGACCCAGTCCCACGTGGTCTTGAAGGTGCAGTAATGGAGGATGATGTGCGGCGGCGTCTTCGGGGCCTCCTGCTTGTACTGCGGGAGGATGTCGGAGTTCAGCTGCAAAACCTGGAAACGTGACAGAAACATTTTATCGAACAAACCTGATACAGATGTTTCCTTTAAACGAGTGCACCGCCGTTAAAAAGGACCCTTTAATTAACCCTTTAATTTGCTAAGTTTGGAGATTTTAGTGTCTGTTTTACATCAACTACGCCCAAAAATTTTCATTATATAAAATTTTGAAAGGATTTTTTTTCTTTCATACAATAACATCTGTCATGCAGATGATGCTTTATGGACTCAAATGAATAATAAACCAAAAATAAACTTTAAATTGAGCACAATATAACAAACACAGTCCACTAATTAATTTTCACACAGTTTATGATGGTGTACGAAGAAAATGTAGTTTTATTTTGTCGGTCATATTTCTAACAGTTAGTCAGACATGCAGCAAAAATATGAGTGAGTCAGCTGTGAAATTTTTAATTTTATTTCACCATATAAATGTTTCCTGACTGATGAAAAGGAGGAAGTGAAGGAGGAAGAGAAGAAGAAGGAAAAAATGGGCTAAAAATTAATAATTCTGCTGCTTTGTTTTGTTCGTCTGGTTGTAATAAATCCCTGCTGCTTCGGGTTTGAGTGTGCAGAAAGAGAGGAAGAGTGAAGAAAAATATATCAATATCTGATATTTTTCCTCTCCACTCTTCATCTGCATTCATCTCATCCTCAACGCCACTGCTGACAAAACTGCGTAATGAATAAATGTGGCCTGAAATGAGACGTTAAAGGACAGAAAACGAGGAAAAAACGAAAAAATCAGATGAGAAGGAGAAAAGAGTTAACCGAAAACAAAGAGACAGAAATAAAAAAAAGAGAAACTGTCATTATATTTCACCGTGCACGTCGAGCTCGGCCTCCCCTGCAGGCTGCATTTAAATCCAACACACAGCGTGTTGATCTCTACTGCAGGACACACACACACACAGATCACACAGATCACACACACACACACACACACCCTCCATTCATCTCACTTTAAACTGCACATTGTTCAGTTCGTATCCAGCTGCTGCAGAAATGACCCACATTAAAGTCAACAGCCCCGAATACAGACGACACGATGACACCCACGTTTACTGCATTTAAATAAAACTACACTCACTGAAGTACTGAAGTACTTTACCTGCAGCTTTTACAGCTGCAGGTGTGGTTTCTGTGGTCATTTTACTGTTTGAATATAACTAAAAGTACTTAAGTAATAATAAAATGTAAAAAAATACATATAAATGCCACAACTGTACTTGAAACCGTCTCTGTTACTGAGTCACTGCTTGTTATGCTAGTACTATTCAGGATGATTACAGTGAAACCTTTAGTACTACTGCAATCAACCTGGCTGCTGTGTACAAAGACTCCTCTACTTATAATGCATGATAGATAATACTGCATTATCTACTGTTATTTTGACTACTTATACTACTTCTACTACACTTGTACTGCAACTGCTGCTTTTTTTGCCACTGCACTGCACACTTTCACTACTACTGTTTGTACTAACACTTTACTTAATGCTACCACTACATCTGCTGCCACGAGTACATGTACTTCTACAGCTTACACCGCCTCTACAGTTGGACTACAAAGGTGCTGCATTATCTGTAGCGACAAGAAGGAAAGAAAGATGAACTGGGAATGTGCAGAAAGAGAAGCAGTAATTAATATGAAACACGGGAAGCATAAAAGAAAGTAGATGAAAAAGTATTTTTTGGGACTAGATAATGATTCACCAGCCTCCGTAACATCACATCCCATCAGGTGACAGTTGGGTCGACATTTCCAGGAGCCCCTTCATCAGCGTGACAGTGCAATAACTGCAAATGAACATAATAACAGCAGTGATATCTGCATCCCATTCGGAGGAGTCGGCCTCGTTTAGCCTCGCCGGTCCTCGCAGCGGGACTCAGACTGATGTTAAGTGACGAGGCGAGCCGACGGAGCCGAGGATCAACAGCCAGCTCCGTAACGCCGGAGCTGCATCTCATCTAATCCTCATCATCACAGCTGCCAATCAAACAGCCCCTTGGTCAAGAGCAGCACCGCCGCTCCAACACCAACCTGCCAATTAGGAGCCCGGCGGCAGCGTGGGAACAAAACCGAGTAAAAAAAAAAATCTGCTTATGTGACACTCGACGACGTCCTCAAAAGAAGACGCCAGCTGTGCCTTTCAGATGGATCACCTGCAGATGTATGGAGCTCAGGACGTTATGTAACCGTCTCGCATCCAATCCAAGGCTGGGAAAACAGGAGGGAGGCTCAAGTAGCTTGTAACTGAGTAACTGAGTAACTGAGTAACTGAGTATGCCTTTTCTCCTCTCTTTTTTCCAACTTTACATCTCTCTTGCCTTTGCATTCTTCACTTCCTTCCTTCTATATCTCCTCCTCTTACATCCTTCCTTCCTTCTTTACCTCAAAATCTTCTCTCCTCAAAACAAACCTTCACTTAATGATCTTTAAGTACGAAAACTTTATTAAAAATCACCTGGACTGATGTGACTCTGCAACACAAATGATTCAAAATCCAACCGACTTTTAAAACACATTGACATCAATATTAAAGAGACAGTCAGGACAGGAAAACAGATTCCTGCAGGAGCTTCAATGCATCCAAGTCAGCACCTTAATAACACAGAAGAGCCTGAAAACCAAACAAACGCTGATGCCTTCAAGCCAAAAGTCCACAAATAGTTTATGAACAGATCAGTGAAGATTCCAGCGAAACATTTCTCACATTTTTACACAAACTGTGCCCGTCGGGTCTGAGAGAAGAAGAAGTCCAAATGTCAGCCAGACGGGAAACAAAATTTAAAAGAACACATTGAGTTGAATCATCCGACCAGTCTGGGGAAATATATCAACGAATGAACGATGATCACGAGAAAATCATTAACAAAGAAAAACACCGCGAGCCGAAGCCAAAGACCTCCGAAGTTCCTGCAACTTGGTTTGAAAAACCCAGAAGAAATGAATGTGAACTAGATTATTTTTTTATTGGTGTGAGCTGAACTTTGAGATCGCTCACGAGGTGTGAAGATGCACAACGCTGGAGGAAACCCAATTAGAACAACAAACTGGTGTTACTGGGCTTTTAAATGTCATCAGAGCCGAGTTTTTTTCACTTGTTTGCTCTTATTTCTTTTATTTTTCGCATAAAAATCAGAACTCAGGTGAATTAGAAAGAGCATGAAGTTGGTGCATTAACAAGAGAAGGATTTCTATAATTTGAAAAATTGATTCGAGGCAGGAAAGACTGAGACGTCTTGACTTTAAGTGCTTGTGTGGGTCAAGCTTTTTCATTTCCCAAGATGCAACTCCATTACATTACATACACTCTGCTTAACTCCCCTCTTCCCTCCCATGTAACCACCTCCCTTTTTACCTCCTCCACTTCAGCTGCTTTTTCATTTTTCCTCCACTTTCGCTCTCTCTCCTCTGCCCTTTAGCACTTTTCCCAAAAACCCACAATGCCTCTGGGCTCATGTGCCGAACAGGGACGAAACTCAAACAAATGCTGATTGGAGACGACGCACCTCATTCAAACCCTCATGAATAAAACAGGTGGGTGAACTCCAGCGACGGAAAGAGACGCGAGCCGTCTTCTCCCCCTCCCCGAAATCCATTTTCTAAATTTCTAGCAGCAGTCACAATCACTCTGAGTGCCCACAGCACCCTGGTTCTGCCTCCCCACCCAACATGAAATATTAATGACCCCTGCAGTCCACAGGAGCTCAGCGTTCCCAGGAAGAGGAAGAGGAAGCGACGCTCGCTGTGTCAAACAGCTGCAGCTCCGGGGAAGTTTGCATGAGAGCGATGGAGGGTGGAGAAGGATGGATGCATCGAGGGTGTGATGATGGTGTGACAAAGTACAGCATGCTTGCATGTATGTGTCTATCTATTAATGCATGAGTTTGAGTGTGTAAGTGTGAGTGTGTAAGTGTGAGTGTGGTTGCTTTAACACCGCGTTAGTAAACTGGTTGAATGTGGCGTTTAATGTTTCATGTGAGGATTTATTTGTGCAGAAATAATGTTGAGAGCACAGAGAGGTGCTATGGTGGCATATTTGTAGTGTGTGTGTGTGTGTGTGTGTGTATGTGTGTGTGGGGCAAGGTGTTTGTGGAGCAGCACGAACTTCCAGGTGACATTTTGGCTTCTCTTGCTGTTGCATTATTAAGGACACCTGAGTCCTGTTTTGGGATGTTTTCAAACTAACTAACTAACTAACATACGTTTAGTTAGTTAGTTTGTTTGTTTGTTTGTTTGCAATTGTAGGAAAGATTCAGCTGTAGAATTATTGTTTAACCGTTTTACACCGAGACTATAATCATAAGAGACAACAAACACAAAAATAAGTGTGTTAAAAAGTGAAAAAAATTGTACATGTTTGAAACCAAACAAAAATGTAAGAAATCAGGAATTAAAGAAAATCTAGAACCATAGATTAAAACTGCATCCCCGCTAACAAAACTAATTAAATATTATAAAAATAGATTTTATTTCATTTAAATTTTCAGTATCAGTGTATCAGGTTCATTTGGTGAAAACGCAGAAATGTTCTAAAAACTATTTTAACAAGTTTGACATCTTGCTAACCGAATGTGCTTTTAGCTGATGTTAGGCTCGCTATGCTAATGTTTGATGCGTTTGTCCCTTTTAACTGATACTGAATTGCTATTAGCTTAGCTTAGCTTATGCTATGCTTCAGGCCTTCCTAGTTGATGCTAGACAACACCGCTAATAGCGTATCCTAGCTGATGTTTAGTAAATGCTGTGTACCAGCTGATGTGATAACAGAAAAGGATTATAGTTCTGTAGAGGATGAACAAGTAGTGTGTGTGTGTGTGTGTGTATTAACTCACCTCTGCCAGTCTGGACTGTTTATGGCTGACCTCATGTTTGCCGATGGGTGCCAGCTGCTGCAGGGTGTTGCGGTTGTTGGTTAGCGCTCGTGTAAGCCGCGCAAACTTGGTCCATCCTGCAGAAACGAGACATTGAACGCATCTCACATCACATTCGTCACAACACAGATGTCTATGAGAATGCACATAAGCCAGTTCTTCAAAACACACAAACAACCACGATAAGGCCTCAATAAGCTCTCGACCACCAGGGTTGATACAGTTACCCAGTTCAGGACTCCAGAGACAAACTGGAGAAACAAAATATTCCCAGAGCTTCCACTTCCACAGAGCTCTTTCCACCAGAGGAATGGCAGAACCAATGCATTTCCCAGTTGTCAGTCCATAACTACAATAAACCCAGAGCGATATGAACGCAGCACAGGCTATGCTTTCACGGCAAACACCAACCCTGCAGAAAAGTGTCCTTGAACACAACTGGATCTCCACCAGCTGCAGGGTTTCTGCCCCTCAGCGGACCGACGTCCTCTGACCTCCACGTGGAGCTGAAGGAGAGTTTCTCCTTCAGGGGATCAATACGACAGAAATCACCAAGTTTAGCATATGTTTGTCCTGTGAATATGGAAGCTGAAGGGGGGAAATCTGTCTGTGGTTTATTTTAAAGCTTTAAACGTTAGGATGTTTTTTTCTAGCAGTGTTCCCGTGTGTTTTTACAACTTGTAGACTCATTTTCTAAACAGTGTTTGAGTCTGTCAGCTGGGACCTTTTAGTCCTTTTCACTGGCTTCATCTGAAGCAAACAACACTATAAAACAACATATATATGTATATAATATACATCTACACCATGTGACTGCTGCTTAAAGTATTTAAATTAAAGAATTAAAACTATTTTGTAAATACACTTAATGATATTGTAGATGGAATTTAAAAAAGGTAACCTGAAGAACAGAAACTGAAAGAGTCCGTAAACTCCGGAGCACAGAGCCGCTCAACCACCACGAAAACATAAAGGATTGTCAAGTTATGCCATTTTTTTTTGTTTTGAAAGCGCCGCAAGGAGCGCATGTAAAATGTCACGGTAGGCGCCGACTCCATTGTGTTAGACTTCACGCCTCCATTGCTGCGACACGCCGTCACGCTACCTCACATCACGGACTGAGGCAGCTGGTAATTACAGGTTCATGATGAATAATTGACTTTCATCGCAGGCGTCAGATCAGAATGGATGGAAATAAAGCCAGGAAAGTTTTTCCCCTATCGAACAAAAGTTTTCAGAGAATTGCATTTGAAAGCATAAAGGGAGAACAAAGCACACGTGGGCAGTTAAACCTGAAGAAAAAAAAAAAGACGAGAACAACAAAAAGTCAAATTAATCTCCACGGTCCAACTTCAAGGATAAGAACTAAAAAGTAAGATAAACTCTCACAGAACGTGACGCCCATGTGAAGATAAAAAGGAGAGAGAGAGGAAGTTGCAGCTTTCACACCTGCCTTATTTGGTCCGGACTTTCGGATTTTTCAGTTTGATCCAAACCAAAACAGCAAGTGTGAAACCTCCTCCGGTCCATGATCCGGACCAAACAGCTGAGCCTCGGTCCAACCAAAAGAGGTGGTCTCAGTCCGGATCAAACTGAACCTGGTTCGGTTCGTGTCCAGTGTGAAAGCAAAGGTCCGGACCTCCGGACCTTCGTACCAATGTAAGGAAGTTACAGCAGGCTACCTCGAAAAACTAAAAACCAAGCAAAAAATGACCAA
This sequence comes from Acanthurus lineatus, assembly GCA_029814665.1. Taxonomy (NCBI): domain Eukaryota; kingdom Metazoa; phylum Chordata; class Actinopteri; order Acanthuriformes; family Acanthuridae; genus Acanthurus; species Acanthurus lineatus. The sequence continues at coordinate 1,688,923 of JAPZDV010000007.1, read as the reverse complement.
AAAAGACCGGATGTCTTTTTAACATTTGGTCTGATGACTTTATTTAGGACCAACTAGAAAAAACTCATAAAGCTGCAATCAAACTACAAAACAAGACATTTTCAACACACTGATGTCAGACGCCAACAAACCAATCAGAGTAAAGTACAGACACACGAAACCTACGTACTTGAAAACGATATGACGAAGGTTTGTCACGTAAAGTCTGCTAGTCTATTGAAAAGTTACAGTGTGAAACAGAAACCATCTGAAAATAATGTACAAAATGTGACAAAAACACGAACCTCCGTATGGACGTTGGTCCGAAACATGAAACAACAGCTG
>JAPZDV010000007.1:1673068-1688331 GCA_029814665.1 Acanthurus lineatus | reverse complement strand
CGCTGACGTCAGACGCCAACAAACCAATCAGAGTAAAGTACAGAGACACACAACCCACGAACTTGATGACGATATGATGCAGGTTTGTCACGTAAAGTCCGTAAGTCCGTTTGAATAATTGCAGTGTGAGACCGAAACTGACCGGACCAAATGTAAACAATGTGACAAAAACACGAACCTTCGTACGAACTCTCAGATGTGAAAGCGCCTAAAATAGGTACACTTAACCAGGTGAATAAGGGCTGACAAACAGTGAGACCAAGCCACGGACAGGAAGTAGGTAAAGAAGTCAGATCAATTAAAACAGATCTTTTTGCTTTTACTAGCAATGTTTGATTTGGTGTAAAAAAAAAAAAAAAAGGGGTCTTCACTGTGGCAGAATTGCAGGATCTTGTGTAAAATAGACAAGAGTACCAAACCACCGTACAGGCTCACTTTAAAACCTGCGGGCGGTGAGAGTCACCTATTAACCTGCATGTTTCTGAACAGAGAAAAACATGCGAACCGGGCAGAGAAAAGCCCTCAGCCAGCGACAGCACCAACCGCTGCACCACCGTGCCCGATTTGGAGGCCGGCTGCTCCCACTGTAGTGCTCTAAAAATAAAAATCAGATGTTGTAAAGGGCAAAGAGTAGAACAACAGAGGCACAGCGGCACACATCGTGATCGACCCTCCTCTTTGAAGGGACCATTACGAACAAACAGTGGACTTTGAAATAGCTTTTACCCCTCAGGCCTCCAACCGTGTGAAAAAAAAAGCTCCCTTTCATTCTCCGTTCAGATGGAGGCAAATTCAACTGTTCATTTCCCTGTGCAGCAGTGTGAAAGATGCCAAACACTAAAGTATGTGGGGGCTCATTCAGGAGGGACATCAACAGAAAAATGGAGACCCAATCAGCACTTCCCCCCCGAGGAAAGCCATTGTATTAGCTGTTGTGTAACTTCCTATACATCTTCAGTCACCCGGTGGCTTCTTTTGTGTGATTTTCTACATGCTAATAACTTAAATTGGCTCCGGATCAACATAGATAATAAGCATGGGAGCTCTTAGCTAAAATGGAGATTTTTCAATATCTATCCCCGAGGAAGACTGTTGTTGTAGTTCTTGTGTAACTCGCTATATATTACCTGGTTTATTGTTGTGGTTTGAAAAGCATTGAAAAAAGCCCAGAGTCAAGAGATGAATCTCTGTACTGTAGCTGAAAAAATATACCGTGACTTCACCTGATTATTCACATTTTTATGGGTTGTTTTGAGATTTCTAAACTAAATTTCATATAAAATCATTATAACTGCTTTTAATTGAATGCATTTCCTGAATAAACGGCTCATTTTACTCCTTATACTTAAAGTTAGACTAACTTTTGTAAAAAATAACAACACACTGCTTGTATCACAAATAAAAAAATTAAACTAATGAGCTGTAAACACATCTTTCCTGCTGCAGCCTCGGTGATGATCAGCAGCTTATATTTGCTAATTAAAAACAGATCTTTGGTATCTGTCGCTGAATCTGTTCCTGAGTCCATTTGCTGACCTCTTGGGTTTCATCTACCTTTGCAACCTAATTTTATTTATTTATTTCCATCATCTCACAACAAATAGTCAGATAACAAGCTAAAAAGTCTGAACTGAACTCTGTTAAATCTGTCTGCAGACATTTTAACTCACCTGTGTGAATTTAGTTTTCTACTGTTTGTGTTTTGATGTTTGTCAAGTTCATCCTTTACTGAAATTCCAGTGTTTTAATTAAGTTTAGTTGCAGTAAATGTTTACATGTAGAACATTTGACACCAGCTAAATTACTTCGTTAAAAGCTCCACTGTTTTATATTCTAGAGAAGCCTGTAAAAAGACCAAATCCTCTGCAAAGCAACAGCTCGTTCCCAAGTGAAGCCAGAGAATCTCTTTGCTTTTAAATCAAACTTTTTGCTTCTATAATAAAGATGGACTTCAGTCCCACAGGTTCAGCGCAAATGCTTGTTTGCTCTTCAAGCATTTTTCTGCAGCAGAAGTTTGACTGCAGGACTTAGCGAAGTCGTCCTTTGTGGTTTTACTCTCTTTACTTAAGCAAAGGTCTTAAGTGTTTTTCTATACGACCCATTCACTGGCTGTGGTTGCATAATTCACTTTATAGTGTGTTTGCATTATAGAATAGCACCGGGCCGTACAATGAGCGTTCTTTTTCAAAGCAAGAAGCACTTTCATTATGAGGTGAAATGGAGGAATTTGTCTTGGTGCCACTCATGTAAACACACATTGACAGCCTTCAGGCGTCCACTGTTCATGCTGACACATGAGGACAAAAGGACCTCACATGGAGCACGAATGGAAAGTACGAGGCCTTTTTCACGGCTAACAGTAAAACTCCTGCTACGGTTCCCTCCCACAATGCAACACTGCTCGATGTAACACACTGAAGCACAATGCAAGTGGAAATAAAAATAAAGTAAAGGCTTGAGCTAAAAATAACCGGCGCACGCACGACCAAAGTGAATTTCTGAAATGAGATTTTGTTCAGCAGAAGCTCGGCGAGGACGACTCGTGCCGACCGTCGCTGCAGAGCACGAGTGGAGTTACATACAACGGTGTGTGTGTCGAAGGACAAACCAGACAAACACACCTGATCAGCACACATGCACTGCACACACTGTCCATATTTAGCATCTCACTTGAACAGATAGTGTGTGTGTGTGTGTGAACTCTCTGTGTTTCTCAGGTTGAAGGTGCTTACAGATGTGGGTCAGATGTTAAAGAGACGGAGAGTTCAGATGCCACGTGTCTGCATCATTTGATTTGTCTGCAAAGTCACTTTGAAGCCAAAATAGACTGAAACTACATGAAGACAAAGAACCAGTTAAAGTGGTGAAAATAAAGACTAATTCACTGAATAAAAGAACATTGACTTCTACTGTCTAATGCTTCTTTTATAAAGAAATGTCTCGACCCAAAGACACCTAAATCCAAGCCAGAGTTGCAAATACAGAGTGCAAAGAGTGTGAGCATCTTATTTCACAAATGCAGATATGTCACTTATATGTGAATGGAAAGGATGCAAGGATTGGCTTTTGCTTTAATAAGAGGAAATTGATTTAAAGTGTAACTTGTGTAGATTAAAGGATGCATTTTTTTAAAGATAAAACGCTAGTAAGTGAACTAGTGAACTGCTAATCAAGTGCAATTACTGACTTAATCAGATGTATATATCTAATTGTAGAGGCTAACACTGGCTAAACTTTCAGTTTCTATTAAAAAAAAGCCTATTAGTGTTTAATATCTTTCATTTAATGTCAATCAAAATAAGTTAATCAAATACTCACTAATTTAAAATATGTTCTTCATCTCAATAAACAGGTTCAAGACTTTAAGTAATTGAAGGTAAAAGTTATGGATTGTAGATTGAAAAGCTGAAATGTTTTGGTTTGATGGCGAAGGCGCCTGTTTTGTAGCCTCAGCACTGCTCACTGATCAGCTGTCCACCTGAAATGACGTCTCACCTGCCATCTGTGAGGCTTTTACAGGTGCTGACAGGCGAACACTGAACACATCACTCTGCAGAAACACAACAGCGTGATGCACAGCAGCGTCAACACTTCGCTCTGACACATGTTTGGCTTTCCTGTCCTCTTTCTTTTCTCTCTGTTATCCTTCATTGACGGAGCTGACGTTGTTTGTGTACCTGCTCTGCAGCCGGAGGCGTCACTGTAACAAACACAACCAGCGGCCGTGCACAAAGCAAAGGTTTTTTCAGTCTAAAATGTTCTGAAAAATCCCTGAAAAGAAGCCTGTTAAATCTGACAACCTGGGGACAGATGATGCAAATAATGTAAATTTCAATGTTTTGACGAATCTCTATCAGGTGAACAAGCTGGTGACTCAACAGGAACAACAGTAAAAGTGTTAGCAGCGACACAGAGAGCAGTGCACAGTCAGGAACAGTAGAAGAAGAAGGATTAATGGGTGAAAATGGAAAGAATTGGGAACTTTTAGGACGTCTTTAGCAGCACAGGATCTCTCTCCTGCTCGGCTGATGCTAACACATGTTGGCATGCTGCGACTCTCTCAGCCCTTTTTAATCAGCAGGCAGGTTGAACTGCAGAAAGCTGCCTGGTGACACGGCAGGATGAGGCTGCTCCCTTAAACACGCCGTGTTGTACTAAAACACGCCAGAGTCGGTCAAACCAAAGATGGCAAAGTGCAGTTTTGTACCAGTGTGATTTCGTTTTAAAGGTGTGTGTCTGAAATCCAAATCCAAACTTTTCATTATCAGTATTGTTTAATCTAAAACATCTGACAAACACAGTAAATGAATCTGAAGCCATATTTGAACAATTCAAGCTGACATTTAACCTTTTACATTTTGTTTTGACCACAGAGCCACAAAACAAGGAGTCAGCAGTGTTTTATCTGATCACAGGGTCACAATCTTCATCAGTTCCTACAAGACTTCTGCAGGTGAATTCAATCTAACAAGAGATCTGATTGGCTTTTGTAAACTTGTTTTGACTCAACCGTAACAATCACGGATGGTCGCGGACTAAATGTGATGTTTGTCATCAAGAATCATCAGAAGCAGCAAACAGGCGAAGACGTTCACGCATCGATGTGACAATATTAGTTCCAATCAAGCATGTCGAGCCCATGTTGTTCATGTGTCGCTGAACACACACAAGATATGAACAAACCAATCACATGACGGCCGAGGGCAGGTCTCTGCAGAGGGGGGGGCGCTCACCGCATGTGTGCACACGTGTTTACTATATGTGTGCGAGTACATTAAGAAGGGCGAAGGGTGACAAAGGGCAAAGACACCCGCTCAGTGTCGCCGGGAACGACTCCCCCGGGTGGAAAAGTGACACTGTGCATCAGTCAGGACGCAGAGGACGCCAACGCCACCACCGCCACCGCTGCCACCCACATCTCCCGTGATTCCTGACAGCATCACAGCCTCCTCCAACACAACCTGACAGATCGAGACGCTCCTGCTTCTTCGCAGGGAAACAAGACTTGACTCTCTCTTTTTTACTCGGCTGCAGCTTGGGATGAAAAAAAGAGGAAGAGAGGAAAAGAAATGTTGTGCGTCAGGAAGGAAGGAATAAGAAAAGAGGAAGAAGTGCAATGATGAACAGCAAGAAGAGGGAACACAAGGAGGATGGAGAGGAATAGAAGTGCAGGAAAAAGGAGGAAGACGAGGGCAACAAGTTGAAGAGGAAGATGATAAAGGATACAAAGGAGGAAGGTGAAAATAGTGTCAACAAGAAGGGAATAAAAGAGAACAGAATGATACAGGACTAAAGCACCAGACTTACAGAGAGGAGGAAGATGGGTGAGAGTAGAAGAAGAGGATGGAAAAGAAGAAGAAATAAGGCACAAAACAGGAGGAAGAGGAGGTGAATCTTGAGAACTCCAAAGGAGAAATAAGCTGAAGAAGGTGAAGATGTTAAAAGAAAAGAGAAGAGAGTGAGAGGAAAGCAGCCATGTAATCAGCTCTGTGGAAAACAGCTGTGCTTTGGGATGCTAACGTGCTAACATCAACATGCTAACATGCTGGTGTTTAACAGGTACAATGTTTAACATGTTAATTTGTCAGTTTGGCATGTTAGCATGCTAACATTAGCTTATTAGCTCTAAAACAGGAAGTAAAGCTGAGTATGATGAGAGCGTCTCCAGCGTTCCTGTTCTAAAGTCGTTAACCAAAGTTTTGGACCAAAAGAAAGAGGATAAAGAAGAAGAAGATCAAGAGGAAGTGGAGATGAAGACTGAAAGGAACATCGAGAGGGTGAAGAGTGGAGAACACAGAGGTGGAGGAGATGGTGAAAAAGAAAGAGCTCAGAGGAGGAGAAGCATGAAGAAATGTACTCATATGTCCTTTCAGAAGTAAACTGGCATCATATTACACACTGAGGCATCCAGCCGTGTCCTCATTTGCTTCCCACTTACACTTTTGGCACATGTCATCCCCCCTTTGCACCTCCTTACCAAACACAACCTGATGAGACACAACACACCGGTGATCCGTCCTGCTGCACATCGTGCACTGATGAAAACATCAGGTTTTCAAACCCAACAAAGACTTTAACTGCACATAAATGTCTTTGTACTTCTCTGCCAAATTATGTACGGCAGACAATCTAATAATGAAACAACCATACAAGAGAAATACTCTGAAATTATTTTTGGCGTAAAAACGTTTTTTGTCTGAGTCTTTGCACCTGCATGATGCAGGTAAACTCTCACCTTTTGTGGTCTCGTCCTCAATGGGCTGCTTGAACAGGGTGATGTCCTTAAAGGTGCAGAGGAACAGAACCACCTTGTCGTTCTCGTTCCTGATGGGAGCCACTTGCATGTAGAACCACACCGGGCTTCCTGCAGAGACGCCACACAAACCCAAAAATACTTCATTTGCATTATGATGCATTGTGGGACAGTAATGTCTCTTTAATGCGCACACATATTTCGGGTGAATTTAGTCATATACATCTTTGAGTAAATTTCTTTTTCCAGTGTGAGCAAAATGTTTAACATCTACAGGTTTGTAGGCTGGAATACAGTGACAGCTGAAGTTTATTCCTGTTTATGACAAACACTGTTAATTAATTCTTTGAGGAAAAATACTGAGCTCATCCTCCGTTTCTGATACTCCGTAATCTTCGTAAGAACATTTTGATCCTTCCATCTCCCTCACTCATCATGTTGATTTTTCTCTCCTGGGGTTTAAATTACCTCATTCAAAACGACGTGGTTTTAACAACTTAATGTTAAGGTCACTACTTTTAAAGAACTCCCTGTTCTTTTTGTACAGAAGAGCTTTGATTCAATCCAGGTTTTTCACGACTTTAACGGCTCCTTGTACGTTTTTCAGCCGAGCCGAAGTTCAACAAACTCGCACACTCCTTAAAATCGTAATTTCTGTGGATGCAAGTTGTCCGAGAGTCGTCATCCATCTCATTTATATCCGGACTCTATAAGGTTCCTGCTCACCTGATTCGTCAGCATATCTGAACCATTTCTGAATTGATTTTTTACATTTTTTACGGTTTCTCCCTCCCTGCCTCGCGCTCCTCCACCTCGCAGTTTGCCCTCGTGGGTCATCACTTGTGGGAGACAAGAACATTCGGGACTATTTCTGTCTACACACTTTGTCCACCGTGTTTCTTACTCTGATTTAACTGGACAGAAGAACCTACTGCTTTACCTGGATTAACCTGTCGACGAATATTCTGACTGTATTTATATCAGGACCTTTTAAAATTCAAACATTTAACCATGAAGGTTTTGTTCAGCCACCATCCATCCATCCATCCATCCATTAATTTTCAGGCTTATTAATATTAGCAGTGGTTAAAATCACTCTTACTCTCAAATACATAATATGAATAATAAAGATTTTAGAATTTTAAAAGGGTGCATTAAGGAGGTAAAATAAAATACAATATGATGGAATAAAAAATTGAAGAACATCAGCTAAAGTGGAATGAAAATGTAAATGAATGGCAGATTGAGAGTTCATTAAAACATACCAATCGAGAAAGTACTCAACATATTATTTTCAGATGAAAGTGATGACTGGATGCAGTAAAATAGTTTAAAAAAAAACCCTGTATAATTCTTTCAGTGCTATAAAACGGATGATGTGAGGGACGTAACGTCGGGTAATGAGGAAAGCGAACACTCACTGTTCTTCCTGTACAGCAGGATTTCAAAGCAGTTGGACTCATAGTTGTCGAACGTCTGCCGGACTTTGTCGATGGTCTTCTTGTCCGTCAGTTCTCCGTACATAAAACTGGAAAGGAAAACAGGTAATGAGGGAAATGACAGCGATCAATAATAAGCCTCGTGTCACAGTATATCACATAAGTTAGTAACGGCATCGTCGATGTGTATTTGTTTTTTATTGAGCAAATTGACGCAGCAGCAGCATAAATTTCATTCCCAGTGACGGACTGTGGACTGGTTTTGGATTTTCTGCCATAGTTGTAATTATTCTTTTAGGACTGAGGACGTTTTAATTTGCGATAATAAAATTAGTCTGAGTGATTTTCTTTCTTTTACAACAGGAGTGTGTTCAATGTGTTTAATCACCAAAAAGCATCTGTGAAAATCTGAAGTCATGTTATTGTCAAGGATTTTTTGTGCGTGTAGGTGTGTGTTTTATTAAATTTACATGATAAGACAAGATGGGACATCTGCTAATAAAACCAGTTCTATGCATTTGTTAGTTAGCATGGGCGTTTCAAAGAAAGGACAAGGAATTCAACAATTACAACCAAATCAATGCAGACAAACCTGATCTCCACATACGTAAACCTACGAAAAATTCTAGGAAAATCAAAAGGATGTGATTTGCGTTTCCTTTTTTTTGCTTGCCTCTTCTGCTACAGCAGTAACAGTGCTAACTTCAAGCTAGCCAGCTTACAAATTGAGTTTGCTAATGTCAACAAATGACGAGAGTCCAACATAAAAAACCTGGCATAACTGCAAAATATATGGTGATATTATGGTTTTATCAGGCTAATATTAGAGAAGTTAGCTTGTTTGCTGACACAGATAAACTGCTGGCTAACTTGTGTAACCCCAGTTTGCCATTTGCTAATTGCTCTGTTAGCAGCGCTGCTGGCTAATGTTACAGCTAACAAAATACTATCTGAGTGGATACATTAGCTTGCTAGCTCGCCAAATTACATCTCCAGCTTTTAATTATAACAAACTGTTTATTTATTGTAATGGTTCAAAACAAAGGAGTGTATCTAACATTTGCATTTAACTACTAGCCAAGACTTGGGCGGCTAACAAGCTAACTGCCAAGCTTCGGTTTGGCTGCACTGTGTGGGTTTGGAAATGGTTGCCGTCATTAATGTGGGCAACATATTGTGATACTCTCCTGACTTAATACTCTGTTCTCCTGTTCCCAGCTCGATGTCTAAGGAACCATTTTTAGCCGGCGGCCAGTCAAGGCCGTCACTCTCGGGTCGAACCTGAGAGGCGCCGGAGGAGAGGAGTCGTCCTTTGGAGTCAAGTTTTAAAACGTCCTGACTGACAGGCGGGCGAGAAAACTGTCCTCAAGCTGGACCGAACAGACTCCCCCCCCATCAGCTCCAAATTAGATTCATTTCAGAGTCTTTCTGTGCAGAGTGTCACCCCTTTTTCTGCCTCTCTCTTTCTTTCTTTTACTGTTTTTCTCTCCATCATGATGATCGAAGCAGCTCTCAGGCTGTAAACAGAGTCAGCATCACATAAACAGAGCGGCACTGTGCTGTTTTAATGGTCACCACATACAGACAGGAGCAGGAAAAATCCAAAAAAACATCACTTTCTTAGTCTTTGCTTCCTCTCTCGCTGTGCTTAAATAATGGATGAGACTGAATTAGAGAATACCGACATGTTCGTAGATTTTCTGCAGGAGAAATGGATCTCTGGAGCAGGAAAGGACACTGCTTTAGTTTTACTAACAATGACTCATGGCTACTCTGGTGTGGTTTTAACTCATAAAGAAGCTGGTGTAAAAGATATATTGGTTTCACATAAACTCGAGCATTTAAGCTGTTAAAAAATGTATAAACCCAGGGGCGAAATGAGACGTGCCTACCATAAATTGATTAAGAAGTGTGTGTGCAAATGTTAAAGGATTATTTAGATAGAAATGATTGCATATTTAGCTCCGCTGTGAGTCATTATTGCTCTATTGACTCAAATATTGCTTCAGACTTGCATTTATTTATTGTGCACATTCATGGTGTTTAACTTAAAAACAACATAAATTGAGGTAAATGCTGATTTGTTTTACCTGCATGTGCTGCTCTTCTGCATGACTTCAGCCCTGTGGAAGCCAGACAGCTTGCAGAATCCGTCATTGCTGTAAACTACAGGCCACTCCACGATCTGGGCGTTTCCCAGGAGGAAGCTGGTCTCTGATGGACGGACAGGACAGGACAGACAGACGACACATCAGCATCAAATATGAAAAAACAGATAAAAAAGGCTGCAAAGCTTTTTAGAAATGGAAGATTTTACAAAGACAGTCAGCTGTAGTTTCGCTCTTCAAGAACTCAGAACGTCCACGTTTTACAAAATCAAAGATTAGAATAAAAATATGAAGTTTTGGGCCTGAAAGGTGAGATGATCTAATCAAAACAAACACTTTACACCTGTTTTAAACTGGATTTTTCTTTAAACTCAACTCTGTTGCTGCAAACTTTTAAACTGGATTCAACTCTAGACTAAAGGTCTCATTTATTCTGACTATAAGACCGTAATCTAAACTAATATTCACATTTGATTTAAATCATCAAACTGACTTTGACTGATCCAAGGTTTTATTTAACTTCTGCACCAAATTTAAACTTGTTTCCATCATTTTTAACAAGTTTATTTAAACTCCTATATCTCATCTATATCTCAGGACAATGAAAAGAAGCAGCACATCCTGCAGAATCACAGAGGAAACATCCTCACAGGAAACTCAGAAGGGAAAAAAAAGAGATTACAGTCACGAGGAAAGATTACAGCGACCAATAACTCTTGAAAAGCACAAACGGATCCTAAAAGCCTCTGTGTGCTTTTTGGATTTAAAGAGCTGAGTAAGACTGTCAGCCTGAATCATCTCGACCTTTCTGCTCCCCTCCTTCATGCCAACCAGCTACTTATCTGGATTTTCAGCACAAAGTGGTTCAACATTTATTTTTTAAAGCGCAGTAGTATTCCTCTATAATTGACTGCCAGGAGCTTCATTCTTTTTACATCCTTCAAAGCTCTCCGAGCGTCGCAAGCAGTTAGATAATCTTATTCTTATCAAAGCTGGGAAGACAATGATCATGAGACAATTAAAGTCTCCGGTTTAAACACTCTGATTTCTTTCGTTTAGTGTGAATGACGTTTTAACTCTGATTAAATGGTGGAATAGACTTTAAAATATGTCAGACTTCACCATCTGTAGGATCCACTTTTCTTTAAAGTTAATATAAGTGATGATCCGGAGCCAAAGCTCAGGTTTGATTCAGATAATGTTCTGATTTTTCAGCAGACGTAGCAGCGAACATCAGGCGCTGCCACCATAAATCTACTGAATCATCCAATAAATGCTGTAACGCCGTTTTCTGTCCAGTTTCTATCCTCTAAACCTCCACACAGCAACTAAATCCTCCCATTTTTCACATTTATCCCCAGGGATGAATCCCTCTAGTAGTACATTTCTGTTTTCTACTCATCTGTGTTTATGATGTATGTGTGATACACTTGTTTTTACTGGAGGAACTTGAATGCACCGGCCTCTTAACCTTTGCAGGGTCTCGAGGGCTGGAGGAGTTGATCCTGTGTGTCAGAAACTAATAAAATTTTTCCCTTTAACTGCAAATATCAGAAACATATTTGAGGTGAAAGAAAATAAAGGTTATACAACCTCAAAGTAATGTTGAGCTATTTTCTTGTTTTTCTGTTTTAAAGCAAGAAAAGCCATTAATTTAAGCTGTAGACAGAAATAACATGAAATGTATGTTTTGCCCCATTATAGGAAATGTAGGCATCTACGAAGACCTACAATTTACTGTGTTTTTGATGTGTAATCAATGATTTTATTCACCTTTAGTGTGTTTTATCTTCTCTTCTTCTAATTGTTTTTATCTTTTTGTATTTTTTATTATCTAATTATTGTTTTCAGTGAGGAAGAAATTAAGAAAAAGTATCAATATAAGTGTTTTTTTCTCTTGTTTGTTGAATCTTGGATGCACAGTCTAATAATGCATTGGACCAGATTTTCCATCCAAAGCTTTGAGTCAAATGAACCTGATCCTTAACCGATGGCATCTGTTAGCCGGTAAATACGGATCAATTCATGCTGCAGGAAAGTCTGCAGGTTCCAGCTGAGGAGCTCGTTCCTGTGAGGACGAGGAGGAATCGAAAAGGCATCTCCTTATTAGCAAAGAAACGATCAGCAGCCTCCCAGAGCTCAGCCATGAAATGTTTAAAATATGAGAGCTAAAATAATTTCCCTATCTGTCAATCCCCTCGTTAGCGCTGAACAAGCTAACCTCCGGCTACAATAAGGGCCGCCTGGGAAACACTTCATGTAGAAGCATCTGCAGAGAGGAAAAAAATATTTCTCTCTCTCTCTCCCTCTTTCTCTTTCATAACCACATGGATATTAATTATTAATTTAATATATTCTACATGGCAACAGCTTTGGTCACCAGGGGAGAACAATAAAGTGGTTTTGGCTGTTTAACAATGACTGTGACTCCCATGAGCCTCGGTGCTGTGAAACCGTCCTCTGCCTCGTTCAACGCGTCCACACAGGGATGGAAATCAACGTTCAGAGGTTTTTACAACCCCGATGTCTTTATTAAACTTTGGCAAACATTGCTATCAGGTGATTATACATGATTCTCACATGATTCATTTGGTGAAAAGTCTCATTTCTAAGTCATCAAATACCAAATCTTCATCACAACCTTCAGCCTCTCATGCAGACCAACCAGGTGCCCTTCAGCATCACTGAGAGACTCGCTATGACCTGCAACTTTCTTCCTATAAACTCCACGTAAACCCATCTGCCAGGCTATTAAACGCCTGAAGCAACTGCAGCATCGACGTGGAAGAAAGACTGACAAACCACCAGCTGAGAGGCAGTTAAATCCCAGAAGACTTCAGCTGCTAAAAGTCTCAGATGTCGCTGTGTCCTTGAAATCACCAACAAGAAGACACACCAAAAAAACCCCCAAACACTGTGAAAAACAGCTACAGAGTTTCTGTTTTTGACTTTCAAAACATGGGTGACAGTTTCCCAGAAGCACTGAAAACACCAGCAGAGAAGAAAAGCCGTTTCTGTTCCAGCGTTCACATCGATAACACGAAGCGTCCGCTGTAATGGATCCACCACAGCATCGCAGGTGAAGTTCAAGTCGTGCAAGTTGGCTTTTACAGCAATCAGGTGTGAACTGGGCTCAGAGTCTCTTTAAAAAAAAGGTCAGAAAAAACCATCACCTGCTTTGGAATAAGATCAAGAGTAAATGCAATTTGTAATCAGCGAGCTAAAACTGCAGATAATGTCCAGTAACACCTGCCAAAGAACCTGCAGCGCCGGCGGCCGTGGCAGGGGATCATTCATCAGCTTTTTCTAAAATATCTGGCGGATAAAAGAGTGGATTTATGGATGAAAAGTCACTTAAAAAGCTCTTCAGATGGGACCGTGTGCAAACCCAGAAGCCCCCCGTGCAGGCGGTGTTTCCTGCGGTGTGTTTACTGCAGTGAAAAAGCTTTTAAAGACGGTGAAATTCCTGCAGTGAAACACAGACTGATGACTTCTCCGAGTTGTGTCAGCAGCTCTTACAGGCAGGTTTCACTGCAGTTTTTACACACTGATGAGTAAAAACCTCCAACGGCACGCTCCATTGATTTCACTGGGCAGCCATCTGATGACATAAAAAAAATAGAAACTCTAATAAAAATGTTCGAGCTGCATCATGAAAAAAAAACTCTGTCATATCAGCAGTCGACATTTTGGACTCTTTGATATCTGCTTCTTAATAAAACATCACATTAGGTCTGTAAATCAGCCCAAATGATGGAAAAACTCATCATCAGTTTTCATACCAAGTCTTTTTTTTGTTGTTTGGAGTTGGTTATGTGTGTGTGAAGGACTAACAGGAAGCTGCTGGGATGAACTGAGAGGCTGCAGAAAAGGAGGAAACTGTGTTAAAAATTTACAGCTGAAAAAAAACCACATGGATTTTTTTGAAAATAATCGTGTTTTTTTAGACTGGTTTTATGTTTTTGTCTCCATGCAGTTTCTGTTTCCTCTGCCACAAAGAAAAAAACACTTCTTTCACTGCAGTTCACAGTATGATGAGAACAGCTCTGAAGATGCTTCCAGTGATGAAGAGTGTCGAAAAATAAACAGAAAAAAATGCATCGAAAATGACTTTTAAATCAAACTTAATGGGAATGTTTCTTCCCACAAACATCAGTATGGTCTCTATAAGAGAAACCACAAACCAAACTACAGATGTTAAAGACCCTTTTCAATGAAAATCATGTTTCCTGTTAGCATGTCCGCATGGTCTTTCTTAAGCAACAAAACATCATGCTGAAGCTGCAGTTTATCAATGAGAGTCTCTGAAACGCAGACTGAGACAATCAGGTTCATCACGTCTCATAAAGAACAAATTACATCAGATTATGTTTTGTTTTAAATCAGAGGAGAAACCAGGGCTTCACGTTTGTGTTTCACAGGCTGAATTTCACTGTTTTTACAGCGATTTCAGAAATATGTTCAGTTTTCAGTTGAAAAAGGAGAAAAATTGAACCTTCATGTGTCACCAGAGGATCAGTGGAAACACTGCAGAGGCCTTTTTTCATCCATTCATCCTGGAGACACAGTGAGCCAACATGTTGGTAGTTTTCCTCCTGTTTTCTCTGTTAAATGTGTCCAAACAAACCTGCAGCTTTCTACATGATGTCACCAAACACTGACCTGCCATGCAGATCCACATGAACATGAAGGCGAAGGTGTGAAGTTACATCTGAGCTGATATAAGGTGTCGTTCTGATCATGAGAGAGGATTTTAATGAGGTTAATCGAACCTGGAGAGGAAAACTGGTGACAGTTGAGTGTTTGGACACGACAGCAGCTTTTTACGTGACGGCAAGAAAATTTATCAGCAACGGTTTTGATAATCAGGTCACTGTTTCAAGATTTAACAGCAAAAGAAGCAAATATAAGTTCCTGATAAAACTGTAACTGTAGCTTCTCAGCTGTGATGAGAACTTTTGGACTGTTTTGGACCGAATATAAAGACTAAAAGTTTATCAAATTAGATTTCACTTGGCTGATTAATTAAAAATGGCAACACTTTCATTTTAATTTGCAGGTTTGTCTGATAAATGAGCTGAGCCTGACAAGCTGAGTCCGATATGTCTCGAAATGGCCACCGTACAGTTGATAAAACCATCAGAATACAGTAGAAACAGTATGACTTCACATTGGCGCCCCCTACAGGACACATCTGACATTATCTGCTCCACTGAACCACTTATTTCTTTTCATTTTTCCTTTAAAAAGCATCAAATCAAGTTAAAATAAACCTTTTTATTGTACTTTTTGTGTGAAATGTTGTAGGCTTCCAGGCCTCAGTGATAAGAGCAAATCACACAAGGCTGCATTGCATTATGGGTAAGGTGTGAGAAGGTCACACCTTTAAAGCAGAACCATCCGGACTGATATCAGCCTCATCTGTTCCCTCCTCCCAAACACTCAGGTGATTTTTCAGCACAA
>JAPZDV010000007.1:1651084-1667771 GCA_029814665.1 Acanthurus lineatus | reverse complement strand
ACACACACACACACACTCACACACACACACTCACACTCACACACCCACACGCAGCCCATTTGTACATTAGGGATGATGTATTCATAGCAGTGTGTGTGGGTCGCAGCTCCTGCAGCTGCAGCATTATTTCTGGCCGGTGGGGGGGGGCTTCACACCTTCTCACACTTTTCTGTCTTCATTGAAAAAAATAAACGTTAAAATCTTTTTTCTCATTTAGAAAAAAAGCGAAACACGACTTTTTTTCACGTCTCATTATCATTACAGAAACGATCCGCGTGTTGCGTGTGATTTCTATCGTCGGGGCGTTGATGGGAAAATCCCTGCAGGCGTCACATTTCCACATCACAGAGGAGTGTGTGTGTGTGTGTGTGTGTGTGTGTGTGTGTGTGTGTGTATGTGTGTGTGTGTTCACGTGGACTGAACTCTCGGCTGGTTTTTAGATCCAGAATCATGAAACGGGAAAAAGATCAGCCGGAGGCGAAACGGGATCAGGAAGCTTGCATCAACACACACACATCACACACTCACACACATCACATCAACACACACACATATCACATCAACACACACATCAAATCAGCACACACACACACACACACACATACGTCACATCAACACACACATCAACACACACACATTACATCAGCACACACACACTCATCAACACACACACGTCACATCAACACACACACACTCATCAACACACACACACATCACACACACACGTCACATCAACACACACACACTCATCAACACACACAAATCAACACACACACGTCACATCAGCACACACACACTCATCAACACACACACACACATCAACACACACACACATCACATCAACACACACACACACGTCACATCAACACACACACACGTCACATCAACACACACAAATCAACACACACACATCACATCAACACACACACGTCACATCAACACACACACACTCATCAACACACACACACGTCACATCAACACACACACACATCACATCAACACACACATCACCACACACACATCACATCAACACACACATCAACACACACATCAACACACACTCATCAGCGCACACACATCACATCAACACACACACATCACTTCATTGGGATTAAGGTGCAGCGGGACGGACGAGGATGGATGGATGGGTGGAGGTGAGAGGAAAGGAGAGGTGGGAAGGAAAGAAAGGGAGGAAACAAGGAGAGAAGGGAAGGAAAAAAACATAAGACAAGGAAGAAAAAAGAGGAAATGAATATTAGGAGACACGATGAGGAGACAAGAGCACAAAAGTAAAGGAGGAAACAAGGAAAGGAAATAAGGAAAGTTGAGAGGAGAGGAAGAAATAAATGATTAGGAAAGGAGGAAAGGAATCAGGGAGTGAAGAGAGAGGAGAAAAAGGGAGAGGAGGAAGTGAGTGTCAGGAAAAAACTCAAAGAGGAAGAAACAAGAGGAGAGACAAGGAAAGGAGGAGAAGGAGAGGAGGAGGAAAGGGAAACTGGAAGAGAGAAGGAGATAAAAAGAGATGAAAGCAGAAAAAACATAAAAGAGAGAAAAACAAAAAGAGAAAAAGAAGAGGAGGAAACAAGAAAGGAAGAAAAAAGAGGGAGAAGAAGGAAAAAGGACTTGAGGAGGACAGCTGAGGTGAAGTAAAAACAAAAAGGAGAGAAATCAGAGACGAGACGAAAACAAGAAAATTAAAAAAGGGAGAAAAAAGAAGAAAAACATAAGGAGGAAACTAAATGGAAAAAAATGGGAAGAAAAGAAGATAAATGACGGAGGGATGAGAAATAAATACTGTAGCATGAAAGAGAAGCGAGAGAAAGAGGGAGAAAATGAAAAAAGGGAAAGATAAGAGATGAAAGATGCAGAGGAAATCAGAGAAGAGGAAGAGGAGGAAGAAGAGGAGGAAGAAGAGGAGGAGAAGATGAAGAGAAGAGGAAGAGGAAGAGGATTCTGTCTTTGTGATTTTTCTGCAGAAACAGAGACGAAAAGAGAAGAAAAAGAGGAGAGAAACAGCAGGAGATGGATGATCTTCGTCTTTTCTTGTCTTGTTTTGGTGAAGACGCCTCAGAGACAGAAGGAAGGAACTTTGTGAACTTCAAAATAAAAGCGTGAAGAGAGTGACAGAGGACATGACTCAGCCTGACCAAAAAAAAAAAAAAAAAAAAAACCTTCAGCAAAACCAGAAAAATCAGAGTCAGGAAGGATTTTTTCCATCAGAGAGTCTCTTTCAAAGACGAATCTGATGCTTCTGCTCATGAAACAGACGATTTTAACCCGAAACGATCAATCTGAAGAGAAAAAGACAAGAAATTTAACTACAAAACTGCATTTCATGATGCATTAAAGGAGGAAACTTGCAGAAACATTCAGTGATAAAAGCTTTCGAGTTCAATTTAAAAACTGTAAGAAATTAAAAACAGGAGGAAAAAAATCAGTCGAGGTTTTAAAAACATGACAAATGAAACATCAAGTGTTTAAAAACAGATTCTGATTCATGTCGAGGGAAAAAAATCTCCTCAAATTAGAAACAATCGTCTCAAATCACACATCGGTGTTTTTACTGTTAATTTAATGAAGCTAATTAAATGACTCGAACCCCCAAAGCATCTAATTGTTCCCCTGAATCCATCATTTATACCCATGAATTCAATTATATTCTCTCACAGACACAACAGGAGGAGTTTGGTGCTGTTAGTGAAGGCTTGACTCCCCCTACAGGACAATGTGTGCTACTGCAGCTCAGTGCAGGTTCAATTCCACCTGTTTAATCATATTTTTAGGAATAAAACTGAATAAAATGTTTAAAAAGGATGTAGATTGAGCTGTTAGAGGCCATTCATGTTCAGAAAACAATAATTTAAAGTAAACAGAGGTAAAAATCAGTTTCACCTCTTTGACGAACGAAAACGAAATCCCTAAAACTAACATGAAAGAATTTAGATCCATCCATATGAATGGAAAATAACAAATTAAAAAGTGATTTTAAGTGACTAAAAGAGTTTTCTCTTTTCCTTTGTTCTGGTAGAAAAACACTCAATGCAGTTTTTTGCTGAAATAAAACCTGCATCCTAAAATCTGTCAGAAAAATGGAGGAAACTTGTGACAAAAGGCTTCAGAAGAGACTGTGTCCCAGTTTTAAAAACGACATATTTTCATTGTCACATTTCAGTTTGTGTCTGAATTAAACACAGAAGACACAACATGAGGATCAGGGAGCTTTCAAGCTGTTTAAGTTGTGTTTTTGAACTTCATACAGAAACAGGCTAACAGTTTCCCTTCACCTCCAGTCTTTATGCTAAGCTAGGCTAACAGCCTCCTCCCAGAATATTGAAATATGTCCTTAAAATGGCCGATAACAGCAGTATTAGCAGGTGAACTGAGCCGAGTTCAGCAGATGAGGATGTTCAGCAGAGGTGGGAGCCGAGTGCAGAGCAGTGGGGGCTGATGGGAGATAATCAGCAGAATTATCAGCACTGTGGGCTAATTAATTATGACAGAGCTCACAGCGTGTCACCGCCTCTTTCATAAAGAACCCGAGGACGAAATGTTCGCTGAGGCGTTGAGAACCGTCCAGTAATTACACCGAGCCAAAAAGCAGAGAGAGAAAAGGGTGGAGAGGCCGTGAAACACCTTCTGCACCGCGAGCTGTCAGGGCTTTCTGCTCCACAGGTGATCCTAATTAGACGAATCAGCTCCAACCAGCACACCCTCACACCTCCACCCACACTCCCTAATTATAAACCCCTCGGCCTGCAGCCTCCGGAGGATAACAACAGCATCACAAGACCTCGATTCCAGTGAGAAAACCATGAAACAGACTCTGTTAGCTGAATGCTAAATGATATTTAGACACATTTTTCATTGTGTGTGTGTGCCGTAACATGTCCAACGGTCCTTAAATGCAACAGGAAACTGATCCTGAACAAAAAAAACGCCAACAAATATTGAGATTTATTATGTTGAAATGGATGTTATAGAACTCATATAAATTAAAATATCAGAATATCTGTAAAATTTGATGTTGTTTCACTGCAAACTCAGATTAAAATCCAGAAGTTTATTTTTCACATTTAAGAAAATATTTTTTGAGTTTTGTTTTGTTTGAGGCACCAAAAAACATCCAACTCACAAACATTTAACAGATCATCAGTTTAGATTGTTTAAAAGTCACATCAGTTGTCTCTTTTTTTCAAACATTTGAGAATCTAATGAATCTTTTTTTAGACTTTTTATGCAAATGTACAATTACCAAGAATTTCAGACTCATAAATCAAAGTTTCTGATTGTTTTTTTAGATAATTTCTTAGTTGTTTTACACACATTTAGCTTATTGACTCAACATGTAACCCTCTAAACTGCAGGCCTGTGCTGACCTCTGGTGGTGGACTGAGGTACTGCTCTGTACTTGCACTCGAGCCTCTCAAGACTCTTACTTGTTATCTGGGTTCTTCTTCCATGTTCTCTCATGTTTGGACTCACCTCCTGCAGACTTTGGTGCACTTTCGTCCTCCACAGAGCATCAGTTTGGACTCCAGCAGTCGCCATCAAATATATTTAAACTTCTCAAAGTTCTCCTGCAGTGTAATCCACTACTCTTTCTCCATCCATCAGCATGTTTAACACGCCTACTATCTCACCAAATTATTACTCAATGCTCACCTTTCTGTCAGACAGCAGGTCCTGCAGAGCTCATCAGCACACCTGTGTGATGGTGCGTTCACTTCCTCCTGCTCTCTCATTGGTCGACAGAAATGAAGTAATCTGAACTCCTTTACATCCTGTTGGCTGTTTTTTTTTTCAGCAGCATCTGTTTGGAGTTTGGCTGCTTTGAATGTCTAAAAAAATCTACTTTTCATGAGTAAATAAAGCTGTCAAACAAACTTAGTGACATAAAAACTACAGTTTTTTCCTCTGAAATGTAGAACAGTAGAACAATAATACTCAACCAAAGTACAAGAAGCTCAAATTATGTACAATATTTAAGTAAATGTACTCAGTTACAATGTGATATGTTGTGTTCACTGTCCGTTATACAGGGATTTTTCTGCTTTAACAACTCAAAGTCTCATAAAATTTGCCTCTAATATAATTTTTAGGATGTTGCAGGTTGTTATGAGCTCATCACTGTTTGTGACTTTAACTCCGCCCACATCATGTGACAACGTGTCATCTCATCGCTCTGTCAGAGGCGAAATCAGTCTCAGCTGAGCAGAGGTCAGATCTCATCACTTTGTTGTTTTAATCATCTTGTTTGTTTTGATGTGGCAGCAAAACAAACAAACACAACTGCATGATGCACAGGTGATGCTATACTGCCCCCTGGTGCACACTCTCATATTTCATGCTCTTTTCCCATCAGCAGCCTCAGCTGACTAATTAAAACGACCCTCATGTGAATTTCCCACTTACAGTGATTAAAGAGAACATTGTTGTTATATTGTTTTCTGATGATTTGAGTCAGAAAAAGGAAATAAACAGTTAACGTATTGATTAACAGCCTTGTGTTTGCATCAGTCTGATGTTTCTTCTTCTTCTGCGTCGCTGAGCTCCACTGATGTGACTCTCTGTTGCTTTGACATGTTGCTTCATTCCCATGAACACACACACACACACACACACACACACACACACACACACACACCGACCGTCCTGCTGCCCAAAATACTCACTAAAGCACCAAATATGGATCAATCCGCTGCTGAAAATAGTCCCAAACAAATGCAACATTTCTTCCTGTTTGTCCGATAAAAACTGCAGAGCAGCAACTGTATTTTTTTAACTTTTGCTTTTCACAGTTACAGTTTTATTAACATGGCTGAACGGATTTATTTAAGATGATTTGTATTAAAATCAGTTAGTTTAATGTGACGTGATGAACCACAAACAGGAAGTCAGAGTGTGTGATGGTCATGTGATCGTATTGTTGTTGATCTTCTTGTCACATGATTTGTTCACTATAATAAAAATGTAGAGAAACCAGATTTATTCAGCCTGTAATAATCTGTTCATCCAAATAAAAACAGGAAACGAGTGGAAAACATCTGTTTATGTCCACAGATGCCGTTTGATTCGCATTCAAACACACACGCAGAAAAAAACCTGCAAAACCCAGGAAATGAAGTGAATCCAGCGTCTGGGCTTTATCACAAAACAGGTTTAATTTAATATCTCTTTATTTTTTAAAATAATTAAACATTTGTATTTCTCCAACCCTTTTTTATCTTTTTTTTTTCTTTCAGTTTTTTTTAAATCATATCATATCTGGGCCGTTCTAAAGCACACATGAATCCTGCGAGGGAGGAGGGGGGGGGAGGTCCAACGTCACAACCCCCCCCCCGACAACAGGGCAAAGTGGTCTGCTCCATCATGCCTTCCCTCTCTACTCCCCCTCCCTCCCTCCCTTCCTCCCTTCCCTCTCTGACCCTTGACCCCCGTTGCCTACCTGCCCTCAACCCTCACCCCCCTCCCTCCCTCCCTCCCTCCCTCCCCAACTAAAAAAAATATATCCAATGGTCAAAAGAAACTTCATCAAAATATCCAAAATGAGATAAAAACCAAGAGAAGAGGGAGGAGTGAGAGACAGAAAAAGAAAAAAGACAGACTAAAAGGTGGGGGGGGGGGGAACACTATCATAAATACCAGGAAGTCTTGTTCCATAATACCTCTTTATATACTGGATACTCCTCTCCACAGTTTCCTAAGCAAAAAACAAAGGCTAAATTACTACAAGATACAAGATTATCAGTGTACTGCATTCAATAACAATGTACAGGGTTGTCTTCTTTTGTCACGGCTGCTGTTTGTTGTTGTTTGTAATACTGTGAAGTCAACGCGGCGCCCCCCGGTGGCTGGGTGGGTGTGTGGATGGAGGGATGGAAGGAGGAGGAGAAGAGGGAGGAAGGGGGGGGTGAGGTGAGGCGGGGCGCTCGCCTTATCACAACAAGGGAGGAAGTTGTTTTTTTTTTTTTTGGCGTTCCTCTGCAGACTTTTGTTTGTTTGTTTGTTTGTTTGTTTGTTTGTGAGTCCCCGTTATGGCGGCAGGGTACCAGTGCCAGACTGATACCACCCATACCTGGCATGGGGGGAGACGGGGGGAGGGAGGGAGGAGGTGTTTGAAAAAGGGGATGTAAGGGAGGAGGAGAAAATGATCGAGTGATGAAGAGTAGTCCATCATTCTTGGAGGAGGAGGAGGAGGAGTAAGAGGAGGTGGAGGAGGTTCAAGTGCGTTTACATGCCGAACGTTCCGGTTTCACGACGTGTCATCAGAACCGGATCACAGCCCGTCATCAGCGAGTCACACAGGTGGCGACAAAACGGAGTTAAACGACGGTAAACAGGAAGTGACATGAGCTGAACCCGGGTCATGTGACGCAGGTCGAACACCGAATCATCTCTGCTTTCAGTAAACCGACTGCGACCTCGAGTTTGACTTCTGTTTACGTCAGCTGATCGCAGCATTTCATGGAAAAGTGACTAAATTTGAATCACGGACACAAAGTTTTCATGACACGGATTCACAGAAACATTACGGTGAACGACGGAGGACGAGTTCAGGGTTCGAGTCCAGTCGGCGACGTCCGGCTTCGGTTCGGGTCAAGAAAACATCCGAACATTTCAAATGTAGGATTCACATCAGTTAAAGTCAAAGAACGACTGTGAATCTGCTCGAAAACAGACAGAAACTCAATCAGATTCATGTAAAAAAAGACACAAAGTCTCTTGGAGGTTGAGCTGTTTGGAAAAAACCAAAAAAACTACGAATCTTATAGAATCTTCTTATATTTCATGACTGTTTAACAACCTGCCGTTAGAAAATCTTCTTCAAGCTCTAATGAGGGAAAAAGTAAAAACTAAACTGAAGGAGAGAATTAAAAAGTTGCATGTAAACGCACTCAAAGAGGAGTTTGTTTGTTTGTTTGTGTTCAAGTGTGTTTTCGTTCAGTTTCAGACAGGAAGTGGAACCTGCAGACAGGAAGTGGAACCTGCAGACAGGAAGTGGAACCTGCAGACAGGTGGGTGAGTCAGAGAGGAGGAGGAGGGGGGAGGAGGGGCTCATTATCAGTCCGTTTTCTCTCATTTGGGGCAGAAAAAAAAGACAGACGCACCATCAGAGAGGAAGGAGGGAACAGAAAGATGGAGGCAACGAGAGGAAAAGCAAAGAGGAGAACCAGGAAAATAAAAACGACATACGGGACTGAAGGAGAGCGGGATGAAGAGTTCAAATCAAACTACCTTCTCTTTTTTGACGGGTTTTTTTTTGTGTTTTCCAAGAGTTCATTTCATGTCCTACAGTCCAAAAGTTGTTTTTTTTTTTTTTTAAATTCCCCTCCCACACAAGTCATTTTCTCATTTTCTATTTTTTTCTTCCTTTTTTTTTATTATTATTGTTTTGTTTTTCCGTTTTGCAATAATATCAGTTTAAGGGAAAAAAAAAAAAAGAAAAAAATAATTATTTACAGTGCTGTTGAAATAATGAAAACAGACGTGATGAATCTACTGTAAAGTAAGTCGCACAAACACAGGAGAAAAGAAAAAAATAAGAAAAAACAAAAACAAAAAAACAAAAAAAAAAAACAATTTAAGAAACCAGCGGCGCTCCGTGTCCATCCAGAGACGACGGCCTGCTCGGGGATTCTCAGAGCTCTGGGCAGACATGGCTGATGTGGGGGGGGGAGGAGGGGGGAGTCTGGGTGAGGATGGAGGGGGGAGGGGTGGGAGTCACAGGGAGGGGGGAGAGGAGGGAGGAGGAGTGGGGAGGGGCAGAGGGGCGCTGTCTTCGTTAAGTCGGGATGATCCCGTCGCTCCTAAGGCCCCGCTTCAGCTCCAGGTCCTCCAGCTTCTTCCAGAGCTCCTCCCGCTCCTTCTCCTTCTTCTTCTCACTGGAACAAACAAACAAACAAACAAAAACAAACAACATAAACAATGAGTTTTTTCGTTCTCAGCGTCTCTGAGACTCTGTGAGCTGCAGCCGAACTCAGGAATCTCACTTCTCTGATTGGTCAGCGAGTCAGAGGTCTGCTGATTGTTCGCTAACATGCTGATGTTAGCATGCTAATGTTTGCTAATTAGCTCTGAACACAAAGTGCAGCAAAGGCTCATGGGAATGTCAGTGCTTTAGGTTCATATATAAATATTTTCAGTTCTACTCTTTAAATCTCTTCTGTGGTTTCTGAAGTTGTGCTTCTGTGTTTTGCTGCAGTTTTTCATCATCACAGCTGATTTAAACCCTGATATCTGTAAAGTGTGCTGTTGTTGTGTTGAGCGCCGCCCTGCAGGAGACATAAACTGTCTCATTATGCATGCGGCGCTCAGTGATAGTGATGATGATGATGATGATGATGATGATGATGATGATGATGATGATGATGTGAGCGTGAGCAGCTTCTCACCGCTGGCGGTCCGACTTGTAAGTGGCTGTGAGTTCGTCGAATAAGGTACTGTTCATCTCCATGAAGGCCTTCAGTACGTTGTACACCAGTGCAACGATCGCCCTGTGGGGGGGGGGCAGAGAGCCAATCAGCATCCACGACAGGTGACGAAACATTCACTGCTTCATCTATAAAACTTTTTTCATGCCTACAGACGGAGTCCATGAATCTTTCTACACAAAGAAGCTTCAGAGCTGCAAGTCTGAAGTTTTGTGAAAGCTGCATCCATGTTTATCATATTTTCCATATTTATCATATTTTCCATATTTATCATATTTTCCATATTTATTCCTTATAAAGCTTCTAATTTATCAAATTGAGGTTGAAATAAAAAGCTGCCAGATGTCACATTAGTGTCAACATCATCCAACAATGTCAACATTATTTTCAGTACATCAATTCTAAAAGGATTCAAACGTAAAAGTTAAATTTTTTAATATTCTTTCAAAGAGATGCTGATTAACTAGTTTTCACTTGAATTAATTTTGAGTGAGTGAGTTTTCTGATATTTACGGTAAACAGTCCTGATTCAGCACTGACAGCTGTAAATACGTATCTCAGGTAAAAAACAGAAAGAGAAAAACAGAATAACATAAAGAAAAAGCGCCTGATGCAGCTGTCAGGTGGCAAAAATCCACAGACAGATAAAAAATATGAGTTTTTAAAATCTGGGTTTTTCTCGTGTTGCAGCATTTTTCCTGACGTCACTCACGGGTTCCAGTGCTCTTTGGAGATCCTGTAGAGGCTGGCGAACATGATGGGCAGGATGACGCTGGAGTTCTCCTCGATCAGACTCATGATGTACTCGTTGTTCCAGTAGTACAGAGCTCGCTCTGCCACCTGCGACACCGGAGACAAAACCACTGAGCTGAGGGTCCGAAGACGACCTGACAGGAACTTCAAGTGCTTCTCTGCCATTAACAAACACGTTTCTACAGACAGAAGCTTCAGAAGTTACAAGAGCTTCCTTCAAATCAAACAGTATGAAAAACTTAAATCCCCCTGAAACAGAGTCAGAGTTTCAGCAGAGCCTGAAGGTCTCTGACCTGGAAGTGAGGGCTGGAGACACATCTGGAGATCTGTTTGAAGAGCGGCTCCTGGATCTTCACGAACTGTGTTGGCTCGATGACGTCCAGGATTTCCTCCAGCTCTCCTAGAAACATCACCTGCAGGGGGGCAGCACAGGAGCAAACTGTCACCACACACAGTTCACACACACACACACACACACACACACATGAAGAGTCCGGACAAAGAGTCGAAAAAGATCTTCACCTCTTTTTGACTGCAGGTTTTTGGCCAGAACTTCAGTAAGCCTCTGATGACCTGAGGAGGAAGAGGAGACACGGCTGAGTTCAAGCTGACGTTCTTGTTTTGTTTTGTTTTTTTTCAGTACAACTTCAAGCTGCACAGCTTCAGTGCTTCTGTTAGATAATGCAGCTCCTTCTTTCACCAGGGTGAGGCGCTGTCTGCAGCCTTTCTAACCAACCTGCAGCTGAACTTCCAGCTGCAGTGACTCCAGTGTTGCAGGAAAAGTGGGATTTGTAGCAGCACTGGAATACGACTCATTAACTTCTGAGGCTTTAGTTAAAAAATATGTAAAAACTTCATGAGTTTATTTAAACAAACTCAAGTAACGAGACTGTTTAATAAGAACTGCGTGTTTATCATCCATGTAACACTCAAACATCAGATACAGTTTGATCCGTCTGTCGGTGTCGGTCGGTTTCTTACCGGTTCTGTTAATGTTGGGTCTTTCTCTAGGAACTGTACAATGCAATACGCCAACTGCAGAGAGGAGAGACCACATGTTAAAACACACTTTAGCTCCTTAGCTTAGCTTCCAGCTGCAGCTCAGATGAACCAAAACAGAAAAAACAAATCTTAAGCACAATGTCGCACCTTTATCACTTCAGTTTCCATGTTTCAAAGTCTCGTCTTTCAGGAAATTAAACATTTTTCAATAATTATTTTAAAAAAAACAACATATTTGTAAATTTATCTGCCACAAACTACTTTTTTTTACATGCATATGTTCTGCATCAAGTATCAATAAGCAGCATCAGTGCTGGTGTCTGTATTGAAGACACACACCCCCACTTTATGATCACCAAAGACTTTGGATTCAAACTTTGAACCTGCAGGTGGAAAACTTCTCATTTCTAACAACTTTTCAAGTATAAACATTAAAATATTAAAGTAGAATTTGGAGAAAATAAGTCTGGAAAGTTCATGTTGCTCTGTAGAGGAAACACACACACACACACACACACACACACACACACACACACACACACACAGATCGTACCTGTGCGTGGAAGAGGGACAGACTCCTGACAGTGTGGAGGGGAATCAACACTTTGACCAGAAACTGTTTATGCTCTGCTTTCAGCGGAAGGGCGAAACCATTGATTATACTGAGGAGGAGAAGGAGAGAGAGAGAGAATGAAAACATGAATGAACATGAACACATGAAAGAGTTCGATCAGGAGCCTCTGAGGTCTGAAGTGGAAGATCAATGAGCAGCAGACAAAGAGATGTTAATGCACACAGCTTCTGAGAGGAACTACACACCTTCAGCTTCACGCATTCGAGCCTTTTTTGGTTTTAAAAGAAGTTTTTTATGAAGGAAAAACTGTAAAATAATTAAGTTCAGCTGATGAGCATCAAGCTTTAGATTGAAAATTTAGTCTAAGAAGGTAAAAAAAGATCCACTACATGAGTAACAGGTTTATATTTCAGCTCTACCTGCCTTATATCCATATCTCTTCCTGAACATCACTGTGATTAAATATAAGACTTATTGTTTGTTAATGATCTCTGAATGTTTTGAGTTAAAAACCTTCATGAAACCAAAGAAAACACACTGATCAGGTGTCATTTAAACTGAGTGTGAAGCCAAACATCTCTGCACCGTCTCAGTCCTGTTTTTATGGACTCAAATCAGAGTTTTTACCGTCTGCTGCCGAGCTTTTTGTGCTCTGATGAAACAGATCTGCATTTCAACAAGACAGTTTGATTCAGTCAGAGATAAAAACATCCTCATGTCATCAGTGTTCATTTTGACAGCAAGTTCTGATTCAAGCAGCAGAGACTTTTCACTGAAAATGGTTCTGCTGCTCTGCAGATCAACCTGCCCTCCAAAGATTCGCTCTGACTGGATCTCTCCCTAACTTGTCCCACAAAAAGGGCAGTTTTGATTGGATCTCTTCTCCGTTCGTCCCTCCCTAACATTCTCCTCTCGTTTTTATTCATTGACTAAAGTGTCAGTTATATTTCATCACAGTCTTCGTCATCACATCTGACTTTTCATTTAGTTGTTATTTAGTTTTCGTCCGTGAAAAACGTTCGTTGATTAATATTTTTCGTCATAGTCTTCGTCTGAAAATTATCCCTGCCTGCCGTCTTGGTTAAATCATGCAGATGTCAGAGTTGGTGTTCATGTTCATGTCTGAGTGGCTGAAGGAATCAGCTGACAGCAGAGTGTGTGTGAGAGTGTGTGTGAGAGTGTGTGTGTGTGAGTGTGTGTGTCTGCAGGTCGGAGGCCTCCACATACCTCCCCAGGATCTCCAGCAACTCAGCCACCCCGTTGAAGTGCTCTGTCTCATAAACAAAACTGCAGAGGAGACAGAAAGAGGAGAGACGGAGACAAAAGACAGAAATGAAAAAAGGTTAAACAACTAAAACAAACGAGTGAAGACGGTGAAACCAGATGGTCTGAAAATGAACGGAGCCACTGGAAACTAGAAACGGCTGGCAGGGAAACGAAAAGTCCAACTTATTAAAACTCTGAGTCAACACTGAACTCCTCAGAATCCCATCGGATGTTTCGGTGTTTCTGCGAACGTGAAGGACGGGGATCGAAATGGAAACGAGAAAATCCAACAAACCTTCTGCTGTTTAAAACAACTTTTACTTTTCATTCACCGACTCTGTCGCTTAATATGCAACTTTTCTTGCTTTTCATGCTGTAAATCAGAAACTAATGAGGGGAAGAAGGTTTCAGAGACGAAAACAAACAGAAGCTTCAGGTTTTCTCACACGTCTGCAGAACGAACGTTTCACTCACCGTAGAAAAATATTATTGATCTGTTTTCGTATAAAAGCCCTCAGCCCCAGGAATTTGCCGTAGATTCTATGCAAGACTGTTTTCAGGTAGTCTCTCTCCCGAGGATCCTCGCTGTCGAACAACTCCAAGAGCTGGACGGAGAGACGGGAGACAGACAGGAAACATACAATCAGAGAGAGAGAGACGGGTGACAGAGAGACAGGAAAGAGAGCAGAGTAATGAAGGAAAATGTGAAGTTTGTGTGACTGTCAGCAGGTGGAGGTTGACCTTTGACCTGCATCCCGACTCAGCGACTCACCTGTAGGACAAACTTCTGGTCTATGTACTTTTTGGCAATGCTGGGCTGGAATTCCTGACTCTCCAAGAACCGGATGAAGAACTCATATACCAACTGGAGAGAAGAAGAGAGAGGAGGAGGAGGAGAAGGAGAAGGATGGAGGGAGGAAGGACGAGAGAGAAAAGATGTTAAATCATAAAGTTAAAATCTCTGCTGAAAGATGTGAAGCTGATCAGCTGAGTGCTGAGCAGGAAGACGGTTCGTCAGACAGTTTGTGTGAAGTTTGTTCAGTTTTTAAATTCGCTCGGATCAAACTTTGATCAACTTTGGACACAAACTGGATCCAAACTTCCTGCAGCACAACAACGAGCTGAAAACACGAGAAATCTGACATTTTCCTCTAAAGAATGAGCCCTTCGACTAAACCTGGAACCACGGGGACTGCACTGGATTCAAGGAGAAGGACAAAAGGGTCAAAGGTCACAAAGGTACAATGGAAGGAGGGTGTGACTAGGTTAAAAAAACGTTTGGATTGGCCAGGATGTGGGGGTGAACAACGGGGTTTCGGTCGGTGTTGATGAGTTTGGAAAAGTTGGGCAAAAAGAGACGAAACCAAAAGAAAAAAGGTTTTACCAGGAAGCTTCTCCTTGAGATTTGCATCTCATTTCTAAAGGAGTCCTGAGCAGCAGGCACACAGAGAAGGAGGAGGGGAGGTGAGAGACCAGAGAGCCTGGCTCTGAACATGGACCCAAAAAAACTGGACCCCAAACAAAACCACCAGGAGCCGAACACAAGCACCAGGTCAGGGGCGGCAACGGCGCTGAAGAAGACGCTGAGCATTTTGGGAAATCTGCACCACGCACATATTTATCTTAGCATGAAGACTGAGAGCAGAAAACAGCAGCTCTGACTGTCTGAACGTAAAAAAACAGGCCTGTAAACTCGTCTAAAGCTCCTTTTTAAACGATTTTAAACATCTGTAGAGAAACAAAATGTAAAAACTACAGTTTGTGCAGCATCACAGAGTCGTGTTGTCACACTGAGGTTTAACACAAGTCCATTAAAATAAAAACACAACACACAACTCCGGTTTGAGCGCCTTCAGCGCCGCACACAGACAAAACAGAGGAAAAGTTTGTTTTGATTTTAATGGATCGATGTAAAAGTTGTGAGTGTTGCTGCTGACGTCATCGTGTGTCTGCAGACCGAAACTGATTCATGAAAACATCTGATAACCTGCGAGAAAACTACTAACGCAGCACAGAAATATGAGAATAAAACAGCACAGAGCACATTTATGTTTGATACTAATTAACAAACAAGATACAACACACACACACGCACAGACAGACACACACACTCAGAGTGTGTTTCCTGTTGGTTTACCTGTAAGTGTGGCCAGGAGGCCTCGAGCGTGGGCTCGTCTTCCTCGGGGTCAAACTCGTTACTGTCGCTGGGCGGAAGGGTCCGGAAAATGTTGTGAGACACCTGGAACGAAACACACACACACAGGAACCTTTAAACACACACCTTTAAACACTGTGGGAACATGAATCAGTGTGAACACGCACACACACACACTAAGAACAGAACTTTGTGTGTGTGTGATGTTCTTAGTCTAAAACACCTGTGAAGGTTCAGTTTAAACAAGAAACAACTAAACTGACTCCAGTTTGACTGTTGTGATAATAAATTTACAGTCAAGTAAAAATCAAACAGTTCAAAGTCATTTTTGTTCTAATTTCAACATCATTAAACTTGTATCAGTGAAACTCTGCTGTGTTTAATTTTTCCTTTTCATTTGCAGGAGGTTTCTCAGGGACACACCGAGTTAAACAGAGCCTCAGAGAGTGTGTGTGTGCGTGTGTGTGTGTGTGTGTGTGTGTGTGTGTGTGTGTGTGCGAGTGTGTGTGTGCGGCCCGGGTGGAAAATGGGGCAGGACCTGAGGACAGGTTGGAGTTTGGTGTGTGTGTGTGTGTGTGAGGGAGGATGATTTTAATCTACAGCCGCAGAGGAGAACAAACCAGCTTTTCGGTCATTTATCGGAGGATTTAGGTCTGTGAGTTTGTGAGCTCGAACACAATCATCAAAGTATTCAGGTTACCGTCTCCGTCTGTTTGTACTGAACTCAGTGAAGGTGGTGGTGTGAGGATGTGTTTCTGCGTTGCTTCACCCTCGTCTCTGTCCACTTTCATCCACCCGTCAGTCAAAATGCAGCAAGCTGCTGACTGAACCGTCACTTCAGGCTGAGATTTCGCTCTTTAGCTCTGTGTTTCGGCCTCAGAGGGCGTAACACAAAGCTAAAGAGCTGTAGTCTGTCTACAGCATCATGCATTAAAACAAAACTTCTGAAGCGGGTCAGTTTTAGCCGCTGCAGTGCTGTGAATCAATGTGGACTTTTTACAGAGAAACTCAGAGCTGAACTCATTTTTCTTGAGTTAATTATGTTCAGTCAATTTAACTAAATTGGATTTTAAAAGTACTCAATGTTACTTTTTCTCTCTTTTCCCCGAGAAAATGAAGAACTTTGGTCGTCTAGAAAAAGACACTTGGCAACATTAAAAAGCAGAGAAACAAGGGAGTAAATCAGTTTAACCTTTTTAAGCTCATCAATATGTTTGCAAATGAGACATCAGAGGTTCACACTTGTGATTCAAAACTTATGAATCCTGTGGTGAGAGTTTATTTCAGTGGTTAAAAGAGAAACACTGGATTAAAAGTCATTTAGATGTCTATATTACAACTAAACCTGTCATGATATTAGATTTTTAATGTTTGATTTTGTGTTTTCTCTCTTTTGTTAGATGATAGAGTTTAAGTCTGATGGTGGCCACTAGTGTTAAGATGGATCACTGCCACCTGCTGTGACACAGTAAGATCAGAGATGAATGGAAAAGGAAGGTGCTGTAT
>JAPZDV010000007.1:1625182-1647733 GCA_029814665.1 Acanthurus lineatus | reverse complement strand
ATGTTAGCTGAAGTCCTAAAGCTGTTTCTCATTCTTATTTAATATTAATATTTTGAATTGTTGGTTATTTTAGAGACAGATAAAACAGAAACAGAAGGGACGTGTTAAACTTAAAAGATAGGTAGCCAGTGTATTCATATTGTAATAAAAGTGCTGTGAAATATTTGAAGAAATCTAAAGATTCTGACAAAATAAAATAACTCAGTAATTTTTTCATTTCAGGACTAAATGATTTGAAATCTCTGTCTCTTATTTACATTGAAGCCTTTATAAGCAAGCGCCTGCCGCATGAACAGTGAACTATATTTAGTTTTATGCTCTTGGCCTTAAAGTTTGGAGGTCTCGAGTCAAATCTGAGCCCCGAGCTAATGCTCATCAGTGCTCCTCTCATTCATTAACATGTGGCAGGTTACATTCTGAACCTGATCAGACTCTTGTTTGACTGTTTTCCAAATGTTTTTGTTTTTCACTGTGACAAATCCGGATTTTACAAAGATTTCTTGACTTGATAAAACCCCAAATCATCCTTTAAAATTCCCCCAAAACGGACAATTTGTTACTGAGGACGTCTTGGAAGTTGAAGAAAGAAATGTTTGGTTTCTAGTTGGTGCTCTGATTAAATAAATGTCCTTGTTTCTGGATCAAATTCGTTGCAGCTGGTCAGATCGAGGGGCCACATTCTTGAAATCCTCTCGTCCTGCAGCTCTGGCCAGTCAAACAGAAAGCACAGTTTCTATCCTGGGAAACAAACCGTTGGCAGATCCCATCAAGTGCATATAAAATGATTATTCTGAACCTGTTTTGATCCAAATGCCACCGGTTACTCACGACCTGCTGGCCTCCTGTTTCAGCTCAGCTCATTGAGGCCGAGTCCAACCAGGCCAGTCGCAAACAAACCCCGACCCTGATTGACTGGCAGGAGTCCTGGACTCAGCAGGCTTTAATCTCTGCTCCACGAGCTTGGTGAGACGGAAGAACCCAGAGCTCAACGTTCAATGCCACAATAACAAGTCATTTATCAGAGCAAACGCGCTGGACTCTCGACTTTTCAGCTAAATTTTCATTTCAAACCAAGGTGATAAATCATTCACGAACAGGATGGGAAATAATCTACAATCTGTGATGGATGGTATCTCACTGTTAACCTGCCAACAAGATGAAACAAGTTTCTCTTTGCCATGCATGTGGCATGATCACTCACTGCTCCGAAGGCCCAAAAAAAACAGAGCTGACCAGAATATTAAGGCGGCTGCACTCTGCATGTCCTTGAGCGAGATACTCAGCGTCCTTCGACTCGCTCTTTTGAAGCTGCATCAGAAATTCTGTGAAATATCAGACTGTGGAGAGGAAACCAAAAGTAAAAGTTACGGCTGCTGTACTCAATATTTTTAGATTCACACCGGATCGGATGAGCACATGTAATGTAACTGTTTTGGTTATATGACCCACAAGTTTACTGCTTGTGGTCAGCCTCGACTCTCACAGCCGGTTTCCAGCAGCAGCAGGTAGACGTTTTTAGCAAGAAAGCTCTAATAAAGCCACACACAGCAGCATTGGTCATATTTTAAATAATCACCTGCATTGGCAAATTAAAAAAATCCATATCTGTTGACCACCGAAGTGAAAGTTTCTATCCCGCGTAACAAATCTTGGAAGATTACATCAAGTTCTGTTAAAGCGATTATACCGAACATGTTTCTATCTACGTGTTTAACAAGCGCATGCATACATGTGTAACACGCACATGTAACGGTTTCAGATCAGCTTTTGTACACACTCAAGTGCAGGAATGCAAATCAGCGAGTGCAGTGCAGTGAGTATTCACAGAGGACGAGACGAGGCTGGGGGTATGCAGAGGTCAACGTTCAGCACTCTGCTGGCCTGAGGAAACGAGCCGAATCTGGGCCTCTCTGAGCCACCGCGGGGGCGTCTGCCTGAGCGCGGAAGCTGGAATATTAACTGAGAAATAATAACTGGAATAACAAGAATATCTAGAGAGCAACCAGTGCAGTGCATACATGCATTTTGTTGTTTGGTGTGTATGGTCTACAGTGTGTGTGTGTGTGTGTACAGTAGTGTACAGTACGCTGCAGTTCATTACAGTAATTACTGGTTACAGGATTCAGAGTCGGCTTGTGTTGCAGAGCCCAGGACCTCTGGATTGTGCAGCTCTGCCGCTACAGGAGCATGTGAACGGCCTTAAAGGAAGCTATTAATAGACAGATAATCACACAGGACACAGTAATCCCTCTGCAGAGACACTGAGAGCACAGCTGACCAGCCAGGAGCAGGTCAAGAGACATGAGAGCGAACGTGGTGGAGGAGCAGAGAGAGAGAGAGACAATGAGACTCTGTGCTGGTGTGTGTGTGTGACTGTACTTAAGCATGAGAGAGAATTTGTGAGTGAGTGTGTGTCTGTATGAGTGTGTGTGTGTGTGTTAGAAGGGTAGTTTCTAGGTTATTCTAGGCTGCAGCCTCAGTCGGTGAAAAGAGGAGCTCATGCTATGAAACCATCAGTGTTCAGACTTTAATGCCACACATCAAACCTGATGACTCTTCATTACAATGAGTTATTTAACTTTTTGGTAAAAGCTGCAACATTATCGGTGTAAAAACCAACATCTACTCCTCTTTACAATTAGATCTTTAACATCCTTTCTTATTTTATCAACACAGAATCATTTTTTTCCTCATTTTTGAAAATGTATGCCTTTAACTGACAGCCAGAGACAAAAGTAACTCAGAAAAACAAGCAAACTGTTTAAAACATGTTGTGAGTTGTGAGCTGATTGAACTGTTCATCCACACTTCAGCTCATAAACATGCTAACAGCTGCCGCCATCTTCTCTGTGTGGCCGATCGCTACCGAACAGGTACGACGATCAATGGAGGAAGCTTTCACCTTAGCCACTTCCATCATCAGCTTTGTAAAAATGTGACTAATTCTTTTTAACCACTTGCCCACTCAAGTAATAAGTTTACTTTAGGAATCTCTCACCCAAAGCTATCAGAAAAAAACTTTATTATTAAACCCTTAAAAACAAAAAATAAAAAGGTACAGTATGTGTTACTGTAGAGGGAATCGAACATCTGACCTGGATTCTGTTGTTGCCAAAAAGATGATTAATAATGATCACATTTGTTCCAGTTCGCTGATGGTGCAAGTGCTTCTGGGAAACAAGTGTCTCGGAGGAAGCTTAGTCAGATCTGAGGTTTAACTCTTCTTCTGTAGTTCACTACGCTGCAGCTAATGTTTGTCTCTTAAGGAGAAATTAAAGCACATTACAAGGATGGAATGACACATTAAATAGTCACACATTCGCAGGATGTTTTGCGTGTAAATCCGACCGGGTTCGGCTTCTGCGACTCGATGTCAAACCAGCCGACATTAAAAACGTATAAATCACCTGCACTGGTGCTGCGGCTGCTGCTGGTTCCTCATGCTTACTCTAAGAAACAGGCACAAAAGCAAAAAATGTGAATAAATATATCAGCCTCAAGCAAAGTGCTGACAGTTGTCAAGGCAACCAGCTTCTTACAAATCAAAAAAAAAAAAACCTGCATGTCATTGCAAAGGACGTCAACGCAGAGGACGAAACCCAGGAGAAAACAGGTAGCCACGCCAAAGCTAATATTAACATGCATGATTAACTAGACTGACACTAATAAAACAAACATTCTGCTCATTTTCTGCAGCTTCATGAACCTGAGACGCATGAAAATGTTTGAAAGTTCACACGTTTAATTCATGTTACACTCCGCTGATCTTCTGCTTAAAGTCAGTCACATAAATAAACCGAGCAGACGACCAGTTTATCCTGCGACACAAAGTGGAGCCCGTCATGTTTTTTTATTTTTTTTTAAAGTGCCCGTATCATCGAGAGCATTTTACTTTTACCATCCATCTTTATCTCCAAATCCATTTAGCTGGTACAAATGTGATCTTTTATAATCCAGCAGCCACTGTGGGCAGCGGATGAAATTAGAGCTGAAATGAGTGTTTGGCAGCCCTTGATCCAGTCTGTCAGCCTCTCTGTGCGTAAGCCAGCCATCATTTCAGGATGATTATCCACATCACAGCAGCAGCAACAGCTAAGAGAAGTCAGCATGGAGGAGGGGGTGAGGGCAGGGGGGCGGGGGGAGGGAGTGTCCACTGATGCATGAATGAACTGCATGTGTTGACAATGAAAATCTAACTTAAAAATATATTGAGGTTGATGTTAATGATTGAATTCATGTTGGGTTGTTGATGGTTTTACATATATAAAGACGTTTCATGGAGCTGACTCATCCTCTCAGTAAACTCCAGAGGGAATTAATTATGTTCCCACACCAGCGAATTCTTGCATTTGGAAAGATTTCTTCTTCTTCAGCTGTTCAATTAGAGACTGGAGTCGTGCACATTAATCACCACTTCACCTGTTTGCAAAACTATCAGCCAATCAGAGCTTTGCAGGTGGAATTATTGATGTAAAAACAGACAATCAACTAATGATATTGACACAGATTGTTATTTTAATTTTTGTCCTCTACTCTTAAGAGCATTGTGAAAAATGTAATCATCTCTACTGTAACTTCAGTAATTCTGTTGGATTGTCAGGACAGAAAGAACAAACACTGCTCAGAAAAATAAAAGTGGACTGAAAAATGGATTGACAAGACATTTTTACTGCCAGTTTCTGGATTACAACTTCTTTTAAAAAGGAGTCAGATTGATTCCTTAAGGATTGAATAAACATTTTTTAAACTCTCTTCATTAATTGTGGCTATTAAACTTTTCCATCTATTGTGGACACAAATTAAGCCAACAGCCCTGAAGCAAAAGGGTGTGAATTCAAGTTTTATAGACTGACAATGTGACTTGAAATTCAGTCGTCTCTTGTCAGGATGATATTTCCATATTCTGCTGTTCAAAATTCTAACTTTTAAGCTTTAGTTTAAATTTCAACTTCAATCTAAAAACATTATTTTTCAGGGACAAATTCAAGCTTTGTGCAAGATAATGCAAAGTAGCTCATTATCAACTTGGTTATTTTATGCGATTCTGTAATTATTTGTTTTGTTAGGGTACAAAACACAACTGAAGAAACACTTTACATTCTGTGCAAGTTCACAAAACATTTTTACATGTAAATGCTGCAAAGTGACACGGGCCATAATTGTGTGACTAGATTTAACATTTCATCTTAAACCCTCATGTTCGAGATGAGGACTGGACCTGCTGGTTTGCTGCAAGACGTCTGAAAAACCTGTTTTTACACTCTACTTGTGCAGATTGTTGTGCGTTGTGTGTTCTGGGAAATGAGTTATAATCGGGAATTACTGCATACACGAGGTCAGAAGAAATGCAAATGCATCACTACTGGTTTCATATCAACGCGACTATTCTGAGATGGTTTATGGCTGCAGCCTTGGCCCCGTGGAAACGCTGCTCTCACACCGCTTTTCTCCTTCCTGCCTGCTCTGCTCTGTTTTCTCGGCTTTAGAAGAGGCTCTCATCTGGGCTCCCTTGGCAGAGGAAGAGAGAAGTCGCTGCTGCTTAATTAATGGTGGAAAAAAGCTTAACGACTCGCAGCATGAGAGAGAGCGAGCAGTCGGATGGCTCGCCACAGGAACTCCTTTAAGTTAGGCTAATTAAATAACGGAATCAACCTGTTAAACAGGAGGTCAGGACCTGGCAGCCTGCATATGCATGCATCGACTTTTTAGAATGAGGAGCTTGTAAAATTTGTCGCGTCGATGTTGTATAATGTACTTGAGTTTTATAGATCTTCAGTGGAAACTTTCAGACACAGAAACTTCTAAATTACAACATCAGCTGATTGATTAAGTAATCAAACATGACTTGGCATCAGTCAGGGAAACTACAAGGAGTTCATGGTCCGTCCAAAGCAAAGAGCAGAGATCCAAACAAAGACTCGCTCCGTCACAACACTGTAAACAAGTGACATTAACACACAAGCAAAATGTGATTTAAAATGGTGTCTAGATGTTTTGAAAACCTCAGGAAATCAGAGTGTCTCCTTCAGGATTCAGAGGTTTTTCACTGTGGTAACTGAGAGGTCGATGGATGTGGCTCGCCATGCTGTTGCTGCATTAATGCACAGTAAAGCATTGCTGGTTAAGGTAATAAAAATGAATAAATGGGTCAGAGAAATAAGAGCAGGAGTCGACATGAATCCTACAACTGAACCAGACTCTTTCATCTCACTGCTGAAGACGTACTGAGCAGAATTTGAGGCCTCTATCATTTCACAGTGTTTAAACAAACATGTTCAGTGCAAAAGTGAAAGTGCTGAGGGATTTTAGATTTCAAGACGAATAACAGGAGAGAAGTGAAGGAGAATAAAAACCTTACATCTTAATGTTCTGTAAAGAACTCCTTCGTTTGCTCGGTGTGTCTTTAAGTGTCAAAGAAAAAGGGATCAGCTACTTGGAATAAACTTTATTCCTGTGATTTACTATTCTTAGGTTTTACTGTTGTACACACAGCAGAGATTCAGTGGAAACAGTCTATGAAGGGAAACATAGGCGGGTGTAAGATGACCAGGCGACCCACTCTTTAAGAACAGTCCACACACACTCACTCACTCACACACACACACACACACACATTCAGTCTTAAGGGGAAAGCCCCTTGTCTCTAAAAGCAGTGGGTGTGTGTGACTGGGTGAGAGGGCTTGAGTTACGGCAGGAGAGAGTGAGCAGCTCCAACAGATGGTCTCAATGACTGGACCCCTCGACCTGAAGGTCAGTTTGTAGGATGTTATGTGCCGTCTATGACGATATTACGCGTGTACACACACACACTCACGGGGCTCGACACCATCACAAACAGCCATCACGAGGGAATAAACAGGTTAAGGTGCGGTGGAGATTAATAGAGCAGTCAGACATGCAGGGTTATTGATGGAGGAATGTCAAGGCTCTGCGGGAGCGACCTTTGCTCTCTTCACGGCTGGTGGCGTCAAATTATCCTTATTACCCGAAGAAATGCGCTGCTTCTTAGTCACACCCTGGTTCACCTGCCCAGAACAACCATTCACTCCATAATAAATCACTGGATTAGTCAGAGATTCAGGACGACTCATCGATAATC
Source organism: Acanthurus lineatus (assembly GCA_029814665.1). Lineage (NCBI taxonomy): Eukaryota > Metazoa > Chordata > Actinopteri > Acanthuriformes > Acanthuridae > Acanthurus > Acanthurus lineatus. Next base: position 1,640,634 of record JAPZDV010000007.1, on the reverse strand, counting down.
GTCGAGGAATGTTGTTCAAGCTTTTCAACTTCCTCATCTTTAATAGCACGTTTCTTTGCAGGAGAATTGTGACTCAGATCTAAATAAAATAAGCTAAATAAAGCAAAAAGCTTAAAATTATTAAAACATTTCTACAGAGAATTTGATCATTCTGGGGAAGATTTAAGGAGACTGAGAATTTTTGAGAGCTCAGTGTCTAACGAGACACATTAGGCAAAAATTCATTAGTCTCAACTTTCAGGCAAACAACTCGAATTGGTTGCAACGAACGTTTGCAAGCCAAAGCATCACACGTATTAGGAACCTCCATCAAAACAGAAACTGTGTCATGTTTCCTGTCGAGGAGAATCATTTCCCAGCGGTCTTTGCGGTGGTTACTGGGCCTATAAGCCAGCGGGGTTAAACATTACATAAAGGATTACAGTGAGAGGAGATGATAAACGCTGACTGTCACAACATCTGTTCCGTTTGGAAGACAGACGTGACCCAGCAACATGTAGTCAGCTGTCTCAACGGGAAGCTGGCACACGACCGACTGGTCAACAGCCATGACACTGCACCGAAACGCATGAACACAAACACACAGGTCAGCAAAGTCCAAAGTCAGACACTCAGAACAATGCAAAGATCGATTCGACTTCTGCTCAAGTTTATGATTCAGTCTGGCGTTTAAGAACTTAATAATTGCCTGATAATTAACTTAAAATGAGAAAACTGAAACTTTGACGCTGATGATGATTGTAGTTTTTTGTAAGAAAAAGAATAAGTAAGACTTATTTCTTCCTTAAAAAGTAATAAAGTCAAGGAATAACTGATTATAAAACATGTCATTTCCCATTCATTCTCTGCTGAGCAGTTCATCTTTTTTAATGAAATTCCTGAGCCGAGAAAGAACGACGTTCAGCCGTCAGAATAAGTTCAGTGACTTCATGTCCAAGTATACGCAGTGACACAATCAGATGTTATAAACTGTCCTGTGATGTATATTTAGCCTGCTGACAAAAGGCATGTTACACAGCGTTATGCATGCATGCTCTGCACATACATGTGCTGGTTTTGTGCAGGTAACTGGGCAGAAGCCGTGTAATGGAAAAACTCCAACATATAAATACACAGTGTATTCATGACCCAGATACGAACTACCCATAATCCCTATCTTCATGTTCTCAGGTCCAACCTCAGCGTCTCTGCGAGGCGCCCGGCTGCTGTCAGTCATTAACACATGCAGCCGTCCTGTTTAACTTCGCTCCCGGCTCCTGCAGCCAGCGACATGGCAGATGGTCCACTGGTGGAGGCTCTTGTCACTTTCACTACAGTGTTTAGGAAACACTGTGTCACAGGTACTAAAAGTCTGAATTATGTCTCACTGAGGCAAATTACACGACTCCTGCAAGCTTCTAATGAGAGGAACACTGCAGGAAGAACGACCTGTGTTTTATCAGTGACGAGTGACGAAATAACACAGACTTTTGTCTGCAAACTGCATGAAATGTCTGCTGAGCTTATATGCAAGAAACATAAGATATTTTTATCCTTCAACTTTTTTATTTTTATTTGCTACTAATGAAATTAAAGCTTTAATTTTTTCATTCATTCTGTGCAGAACTGTATATTTAGATTTATCTGTGGTTGATACACGATAACAAGATTGGATTTTGTAATGGACAGTTTGGACAGATTTATAACAAGAACAACTCCTCTATGGTGACCTTTACCGTTACTTTACGACACTGTTGAGAGCACAGAACGTTTAATATCAGTAACCGCTAACCAACAACTCTGATAAAAGACACTTCCTCCTCCTCCTATTTGAATCACTGATGTTTCGATTGGCCTTTTTATTGCTCAAGTTGATCAGTATCGACAGTCATCAGGGTTTAAGGGTTACATTCCCTGTGCGGTCCACTATGTCAGTGTAACATAAAAACACCAGCGGCTCTCCTATTATGAAGGGTTTTTGTTCCTAATTAAGCTGTACATTTTAATGGTGATTGTTGTGTTGGAGGATAAATGTTTTCCAAAGACACAAGTCATTTTAAAATAAGTGATAATTATGCCAAACTGATCAGAAAACTAAATGTATGTTTACAGGGTTTTATCTATTTCACACTACCTCGGCACTTTGCAGGAAATAGTAACTGCAGTTACACATGAAAGGCTATTTGATGCCAATCACCTGTTTGCTCACAACCAAGAGCTGTGTGCTCAGCAGGGATGGAACAAAATGGGAGGAGAGTCACATAAAATTCACAACAAACTGTGCTAAAGTTACACTGTTATAGGAGTTTAAAGGATTATTTGCCAAATTATTTGAATAAAGAAAGAAAAATTCAAAATTCTGATTCTGTCTATTGAAAATAAAGTCTTTTTCAGCATTAATTTAACATTATTCCTGTTTTTTTACAGACACACACTGTATTAAAAGCCTGAAGGGCTTAACTCTTCGTCCTCTGTAATCAAAACCAAATCCTTCTCCGTCACTGTGCCACATTCTCTATTCTTTTAATGTTTCACATGTTTCAGTGTTTAATTTGCACTCTGAGCCTTTAGCAATAACACTGGCAGTGTGGTGTTGTTTGGTACTTGTTGGACAGACTTTCACATAACTGACAGGTCACAGGTTCGAAGCCCCTGACAGCTGATGTGTCTCGTCAAACATTTCCTTGAGTAAGACGCTGCTGTGAGAACATCAGCCGAAAGTAAGAAATGTGAAAGCTGCTCTCTGAGGCAGCAGCAGCAGCAGCAGCAGGGACGATCATCTGGGATGGTTCACACAAAGACGGCCTTCAACAGGTCCAGGTGAGAGAGCCAGGCGGCTCACGGGATGCACATAGCAAGAATTCCACCACACGAGCACCGCCGAACCAGCCTCAACACAACACAACACAGGAGGTACCTGATTGAAACGTAGGCCGAAACTCAGGTATATTATTAGCGTGATACTACATGAGATGTCCATTTTAATTTAAGAAGTAATTTTGCCCTAAAATAAACTCTAATTCCACTTTTAACAGGAACTGGAGTTAATAAGCAAAATCCTTTTAAAGTAAAATTAGCCAAAATATTTACTGTAACAGTTGGACAGATTAGCTGGTTGCATAATCAAAGGACAAACTCGAAACTGCAAAACTCTTAAGAAAACAAAACTTCTGAAGTCCAACTTTGTGCATTTTTCAATATTTTCTGATGTTTTGCAGAAACTCAACAATTAATCAAAAAATGCAATTTATAGTAGACTTAAAAATGAAAATAATCAGCAGTTGCAACCCAATGTTGTGAACACTATACTCATGCATTACTTGTGTTTAGCAGCAAAGACGAGAGAAGTTCGGGAGGCTCAAACTTCCCTTTCAGAACCTTCGATTCAGATGTTTTTTATTGAAACCTTGACTTCACTTCAGAACAGGTTTGATACTCAGCCGCAGACAGAATCCCCCCATGAAGAACGTCAACACTGACTGAATACACAGCAACATGCTCCTCTACACGGAATCATAAAAATATAATGTTCTCAATCCACCAGTGAACTTTCCATTCTCCTCTCAGCCAGTAAAAACACTCGTCTTCTGTTACCATTCCCAGGCCATTTTTAAGTCCACCTTTCCATCTGCCTCTCACACACACACATGACAGGCTGGGCCGGCTGCTAGCAGCGGCAGCCCTTGACAGCGGAGGCTAACTTTAACACTCAATGCTTCAGTGCTAACTGGTTAGCACCCCACCAACACACACTTATATACACATTCATGAATACTGTCACTCACTTTATCAGGTTTCCACTCCCTGTTGGGCACCAACAGTAGAAAAGGACAGTCATGAACGTTGCGGTGTGAGCTGATTTGAGCCAAACATGTGGACAACAGAAGTTTAGCAGACCCACGCTCCTCTTGTGGCTTGTTTGTAGCGAGCAGGGCTGGAAAAATGTAAAGAGACACCTCATGGATCAGGTTTCGCGTGAGGGGAGGACGTCGAGGGGAGGGGAGAGGAGGCAGTGTGTCGGTGGGCTTCATTGGCCAAACAGAGACCAGAGGAAACCTCGGAGGGAGAGACGGGGGCAGGCTGTGCAGCATTGTGCATCTCAGGCTCTTTATCTTTAAGTAAAAACCCGCTACCGAAACAGGCCAAAGACACATCAGCCCTCTAAAACAAGGTGGACGTGAGCCGTGAGACGTGAGACCAAACAGGAAGCTAATTCAAGATGAAAATAACAACAACACACTCAGCCACATGGATTTGGCCCACGTTAACCCGGGATGCAGCTGAAATCAGTTATGTGCTCCAACAGGCTTCGTTTGTCATGTTTTCTGCATTTCTGCCACAACGTCTGTGACAGCAGGGAGGATCGAGGATCGTACAACGTCACAGCAGCTAACGCCAGAAAGGACTGAGAGAAGAGTAACTCCAGGAAACATACAAGTCACAGGAGCAAAAGTTTGAAATATTCCTCCTCTCCTCACACAAACGCTGGTGGATGACACATTTTCTCTGCAGCTTTCAGTTTAGCAGCACAGGCAAGTGGATCAGTTTTGGCTGATGTTAACTGTCTTTTTTTCTCTAAACAAACGTTGGATGAAAGTTCAAAGTGTTTGTCAGCGTCTTCTGTTTGTTGAAAGTGAACTGGACTTTGGATATGCTTTAGCAGGGGATGTTACCTCTTTATGACACTTTTTAAAAACTTTTCATTTAATATATGCTCATAAAATCACTTTTTTTTAGTGTTGTACATTATTGAGAAAGGCACTACAGCACTAATTTAAAAGGATGAATGGTTAAAATCGAAGCAGCAGAGGCTGTTTTTCAGTGAAAATGTTGGATTTGCCATTCAATAAAGTTTTTTTTTTCTTTTACCAAAACTCCAATTAAGACTCTGGTCTAAATTTGACAGCAGGAGATTAAGAGATTTTCACGAAGTGTAATTTGAAATGTTTCAATGCTGCTGATTTGCATCTGAAGGCCGGAGAGAGGGACTGAAAGAAGGATGGATGGATGGATGGATGGACAGAATCCCAAATGGCAGAGCGGTCGAGTTTGCCTGACAGGAACCATCTTCTTTCCCTCCACTTCTTCCTTCTCTCCTTCCTCTGCCACAGAACATTAAAGGACTCCTAATCCTTCCTCCAGGTTTTCCGCCAGCCTCTTCACTTCTCCGTCTCTGCTGTTTGGATTCCTTGTTCTGCCTCCTCCAGCAAATCTCTGAGGAAGCACTAAATGAAGCTTAAACTATGTAGCGACTGTAACATGTATGTAAATGAGATTATATAATTCCTACTGTATGTTTACAGCATCGCTGCAGACGCGTCACGCCATGGAACATGAAGGATGGATTCATCCAGGCAATGGGATCTTTTTGTTGCTATGCCAACTCTGTAGGAAACCAGCGAGCCTGCTGGCAATTTTTTCATACCCTCCTCTTATGAATGTTTATTACTTTGGAGTAAACTTTTCACCAGCCACATGCTCGAGTTACGGCAGCAAATACATCATAAAAAACCCTTTGGGCTCCACAGGTAGCAAGAGTGGGAAATGCCTCCAATTTCCCTTAAGATTTCTTCATTTTTTGGGGTTTTATGTAACCTTTATTAATTCAAGAAACCTTAATAGTGTGTCCATAATTTTTGAGAGTTATTTTTAGGGATTTTTTTAGTAAAACCTGGGGTTGGAGGTGGAAGATTAAGGCCTTGCTCTCTCTCCTAGTTGAAGGGGATAAGAAAAGCATCATTCTTACATTTTTTTTGAAAGATATCCCTTTAATTAGAGGAATAAAGCCCGTAGACTTCAGGTCTGACAACATGTGTATTTGTCCTGAATCATTCAGTGCAGTTTGTCTGATTCTTTAATCACTTTTTTTTAGTCCTATGCAGCTTCTGGAAAAAGCATTACTTTACATTAGCCGGCTTCACTCTAATTAAGTTTAAGTCCGAGCATGTGTGGAATATAAATTCTGAAGTGCACTTCAGCCAAGTACAACATCAATTACACCTATTCATCCCGGAGTGTTTTTGTTTCCCAGTGAGAAACAGCCACAGTGGACAAAGAGTCAGACGAAAACCGTGAGCTGGAATTTCTAAACCGAGGATGTCTGAACGATCAAACACCTAAATAATCTAGACAAATTAAATAAAACTATTTCAGGGCTTTGAAGGACTTGCTTTTATGTTACTTCATGGGTGTAATTTATTTAAAGTTCTTTGTCTGCACTGTGCTATGTGCCTGAAAAACACAACACACCCTAACACCAAAAAAACACCACATCTGAGCTGTGGTTGTGTATTTATTTCAGATGACAAATGGCAGTCAAAGCACAGAGATTAACTCCAGCCTGTGTTTGACCGCCAGCTCTCAGCCAATCAAGGTAAGACAGAGCACATAGACCTAACTATCTGTTGGTTAGGGGGCGTGGCTTCAGCCCTGAAGAGAAATCTACCGAGTCTCCTGTGAAAATTCCTGCTGCTGGCGTCATGTGTTTGCCCGGGGATCCCTCCGAGGAAACTGCGCCCTCCTTTTCTGCCTCTAAACGTCTAGGAATGAGCCGCACTGCCAACAACGGGATTTATGTAATCCACTGTGCCTTACCAAGACCCTGCACGTCATTTTTGGATGAAGACTGACCTGAAACGGTGACTAAACCAAGGAGGAGGAGGGGGAGGGGGAGGGAGGAGGAGGGGGAAAAGATGTGATTTGTGCATCCTGATGATGTGCTCCAGCAGTCTGCTGGTGGAGTACAGCTGTCCAGATAAACACCCACCTCTGCTGCTGCTGCTGCTGTGTGCATGTGCACCTCAAGGCGGGAGGTAAACGCTGAGAGATTATGGAAATGGGGGGGAAGGGGGAGAAAGACAGCAAAGCATCTTTCTAAATTTGAAATAAAAAAGGGAAACAAAAAGAAGTAACCCAGCAAGAAAAGGTTGAATGAAGGACAAGCAGGAGAAAGGGTTTGTTGAAATGTGGCCTAAAATAAAAAAATCACATCTCCACTGCCACAATAAATCATTACATCCTCTGTGGGTGTTAAAAAAAGGATAGAAAGCAAGAATACATTAAATCTTTTTTCAAAAACAGAGCATGTTGTTGTTTTTAGAGTGTCCTAGAAATAAAAAAAAATACCTGTTATATCGTCCCTCTCTTTATATACAACAAACAATCCTGAAATATTATGCAGCAATTATGCACAGCAGGAGAGCAGGAATGTGGACTTCAAAGGAGGAGAGCACGTCTGGAGAGTATTTAAAGAAAAAACACAAACCCTAAAACTACAAAGGATATCTTGTCTACAACGGCAGGAAAGACCGCAGCATAGACGTAAAAAAAATGTAATAAACTGCAATTATTAAAAATAGTAAAGATATATATGAACCAATCCTCTTTTTCTGAACGCTGGTGTTAAACATCCCCGAATGGGTTCAACTTCAGGGTGGCTTTAGAGCTTTAGAGACCATCATTCAGTGCATAAAACACAACGCTGATCAACACACACTTCCCTGGCAGTTAAATAATGTGATAAGGAGTTAAGAGCCTGTTGATAAACCAGGCAACAAAAGTCCGTCATTGTGTGTCGTATCTGAAGGCCACACATGCGTTCTGGTCGTCTGAGGTCAGTTCTGTTGGCCCACAACGGCTGATTGCATTCTTTAATTGAATTTTTACTGGTTTGTGGCTTACCACGGGACTTTTGCCATTCGTCACAGAGCGTCTACTGTTTACATGTGGCTCATGACAGACAAATGGAAGAGGCAAACCTAATCCTTTTCCTTCCACTTGGTTTACACAGACATATATGGGAGTGAAGGGAGCTCAGAAGTTCAGTGGTTGTCTTGTGACCTGATGGACGGTTTTCTGATCCAAGTCCAAGAAAATACATGAGACACTCCTGAGAGACACTTCATGAACCTCAGCCTTTTGGATATTTCTGCATTTTTCGCTGCTTAGGATGAACAAAATGGCAAATGCTTAGATTATAATGATTATAATGAACAAATACTTAACTGCTCTGAAGCAGAACCACACATCAATGACGCAGTGATGCCATGATTTAAAAACATGATTATCTACACTGCGTTTTGCTCGATAATTCCCAGTATGTGTACACAGGAACACACTACAAAGACAGTACAGAAGCAGCAGACAGAGGCTGGCATCTAGCAAATGAAATTTGCAATCTGTGACGTGTTGAGCCTGACTTCACTGGAAGTTAACGGCCTCCTGAAGCAAAACAGGAGCTCAAGCAGAGCCACAGAGCTGCTCTGCGGTCATGAGCAGCAGACTGTGATTGTACTGTGGAGGTGAGAAATGTGTGGAGCTGTGTGAATGTGAACATGTGAAACTGAAGCAGGGAGGTGCTGAAAAAGACCCACCGAGTGTCCCTGGTACACACGGTATTTACAGTACTACCATGAAAGACACACTAAAATAAGCTGCAACCAGTATTTAAAGTAAAGCTTTCATTAACTGCAACATACTTTAGAAATACTACAAAGGAAAGTGCCACTGTTTTATTTACTTTCCTGGAAGGCAGAATATAATTCAACCAGATTGTCACTTAAGCTGCAATTTATCAAAGTGCTTCTTCTGATTTTGTTTCCACAGTTAGTTATATCAATTGTTTCTATTCAACAGTTCCTCATGTAAAGATCAACAAAATGACCTGATCACAAGGTTACATCTGGTTCAAGACCTCTGAATCAGCATTTACATCTACCTGTTGTTCACAAATTTAAAATGAAAATTAAATGGAGGTTCAATCTGACTATCAGGACGCTGACAAGCAACTTTTTGCTTTGATTTGTTACAGCATGACATTTGCCCTGAGAGCAAACAGCTCTACCCGTATATACAATTCTTCCTTCTACAGCGACAAGTCGAAATGATCTCAAAATGTTTGACGTCGTGATTTATCTGCTCCACTTTTTGTTCACCACAGTTGTCTGTTTTACCAAGAAGGAAGCAGAGCAGCGATAGAACAGAGTGAAAGAGCATTTTCTGAATGTCTCCTCTGCTGGAGTACAAAGAAAGGCCTGTTGCTCTGTGAATTCTGAATTAAGACAGATCATTACAGCATCATCCTGATCCTGAACCGACTCAAAACAACAGAATCTTTGGGAGCAGAAAAAAGACAGATGAGATTTTAAGATAAAGAATCGTCTGACACAGTAACAAAGAATTTCCTCCTGTGTCGGATAGTGAAACTGGTTGGTTTAAAGAGTGTATTTGTTTTCTGTTTGGAAAAAAAAAATGTGGCCCGATAACAGACAAAGGAAATTACACAACATGTACATCACTGTATTCAGCAAAAAATTAATAATGCAGTTGTAACTGTCAGAAAAAAGGAACTGAGAAACTCTGCTTTCTAGGAACAATAGTGCTCCAATAAAAGTCAAGCAAGCCTGATATTGGCTGAGTTTGTGATTTATTAGCAGTGTGTTCTTTACTGATGAACCAACATTCATCTGTGTCACTTGTCAGTCTGTCTGTGAGGGTGGAGGTCAGGTGTGCTGGTAGCATGTAGGTGTTAACATAAGGACAACAAGTGTGAGTGAAGCATGAACGCTGACACTCTCACACACAAAAATGCACACACATATACGTACAGTTTAACATATACACTAGAATGTGGAAAGGTTCAGACAAAAATTTAGAAATGCCGTCAGCACTGGGTTACGTGACGCTGGCTGGACTGAAATTCTTGACAAGTTGCTTCCGGTGTGTGGGGAAGTGATGAGATATGACAGCGAGAAGACTGGAAATTCAGCCTCACAGCAGCGTGTAGACCCGAGCTGGCTAACGACAACTGTGTGACACGGTGACACAAAGCCCGATAACGTTAGAGAGGGTTGAAACTCTGACATAAACACAGAGTTTAAAGTCAGTTTGGGTTGGGCTCGCTCTGCCATAAACACAGGGAGGCTCTCTTCCTGTTCTCGGTTCAGCCCCGGCCTTCATGAGGCAGCAGGGTGGAGCTTCAGACTGAGAAGACACCAGGAAGTGGTTTTTCCATCAGACTCAGACAGGTGAAAGATCTGTCTGCTCTCTGTGAGGCAACATTCCTGCTGTCACAACCAAACCACACTGCTGTATGTTCTCAAGAGAAATGTGAGATGATGTCTCGCTGTGTGTTAATATGCCCAAATACACACAACACATCACTTAACTCACTTTGACTTCTAGCATACATTAACCTTGGTCAGTGCTCGGAAACCTGTAGGTCAGGAAGGTGAATTCAAGAGGATACATGAGTTTAAAAAGGAAAGTAGATCATTTAAAAACTTGTTCTCTCTGTATGAACTCTCTGAGTCCAGCCGTCTGCACTGGGGCACAGTTTCCACGCATGATTTTGCTCCTCAAATTCATTTTCTTCATTTTACATGTGGCTACAGTGATTGTACACTGAGCTTTCTGCTTTTAACCATCCAGAAGTCACATTCCTCCACTCTGCTCGCTTGTAATTTGCTGGAGCAAACAGGTCATTCAACAGTGGGGCTGTCACCTCTTATTTGAAATGCTCTCTGATCTGTCGCATGCCTTGTTGCTTTACTAAACGGGAAAAAATCTGCTGTTGAAGGCGCTGCAGAAAAAGGAGAAATATGGCTGTTTGGTGACCTTGTAAAATACACGTGTTTTATAGTAACTTCAGCTTTTCACTCAAGTGAGGCAGGAAAGACACTGAATGAATCGATATGGTAGTTTAACATGAGGCTACATGGGTTGTGTAATTCAATCTAACTTGATTTTATTTTTTAAATGACAATTCTGACAGCACAAGTTTGTCTAAAAATAATCATAAATAAAGACAAAAGTTTAGAGATCATTGAGAGTGATCTATGTCATGATCAGCTGTGCCTAATGAGGCAATGCTTTCATAGACAAGCTTCATTAGTGAAACACCCTTCTTATCTCCGATCTGTTCACGACAAACTGAACACGAGTGCTGCTGCAGAAACAAAGAACATTATCAGCTATCGCCTAGTGTAAACACACCAAAGTGTTTCGGTGGATTATCACTCCTTCAGCCTCTAAAAAGACCAACCCAAACATTCTCAATCTCACTCACACATGTATGTACACACACACACACACACACACTCCTCCCCTCTTACCCTTGAGCAGCGGCAAGGGCGTGAGCTCTATGGGTTTGCCCTGAGAGCGGAACTGGGACGAACTCTGCGACCGCTTCTGCTTGGTCTTCCTGACAGACTTCCGTGAAAATCCGTCCACTTTGTCCACAGATGGAGATGTGGTGGCTGCCGAGGACATAGCCCTGCTGGGAGAAACACACAGGGGGGGGGACAGCGGTTAACACAATCACATCAGAAAGGCTGTCAGAGAACTCTCAGTTCACTGTGGGCGGAAAAGATAAACCACCGAAGAACTGACAGAAATTAACCCTGGTTTTTAATTGATGTGGACTTCTGAAGGCAAATGATTATTATAAACAAAAAATAATAAATGAAAGTTAAAAAAAAACAAATCAGAAAGGAAAAAACATCCCCACAGACGTTTTTTTTTTTCTTTTTTAGCTCTCCAGCTTTTCATTTGTCTCACAACGAACCCATGGAGCCACAGCAGATGTTCTCATTTTCCCAGCATGGGAGACTACTTAGGCCTCAGCTAAAGCCTGGATACAGTACACAAACACACTGCCCCCCCATCTGCCAACGGACCATCACGCTCTCTCACACATACACACACACACACACACACACACACACACACACACACACACACACATGCACGCAGACACACCAAACACCAAAAACACCAGCGTCTACCTGCAACAATGGAGCTGATTCTGCGGCTGTGAGGCGCCGCCACAGTGGGAGGAAGCTGAGGAAACGTCCGCTGATGTGTGTTTGCTACTGATTACGACTTAAAAAAATTAACAAACTGGCTTCTCGGCCATAACAACGAAAACAAGCTGCGGCAGACGTCACACACCACACTGCAAAGTACTACTACTTCTCTAAACGGCACAAATGAGGAAAAGTAAAACTTAAATTCTTCTCATCTGTCAGAGGGAATGAAGTTCCACCTGACGATGCTCCAGATTAGTGAGGCGGCGAGGTTCACTACAATCTACAAACCAGTCGACATGTTGAAGGCACAAGATGAAAAGTCATCAATCACCGTCAACATGCTCCCTAATGCCTGAAGAACATGATTTGTTCCCTCAGGCATCTCAGTAGCACTGCAGTATCTTCAGGTATAAAAGGTTTGTTGTGACACATTACACCTCCATGAAATAAAAGGGCAATCCTTTAACCTGGATATTGTATTTAGTTATCTTGAGTTTTAGATTATTTTGGTTTTAGATTAATATAATTCATATTTTCTTACACTCTGTCATTATTTTATTTGATGAATTAAATGTCTTGACTTCTGCATTGGCAGAAATAAGTGGGGACACTGATGTCAGGTCAGAGGACAAAGATCCCGATCCAGTCCACGCTAAACTGAGCTGGATGACAAGAAGACCCGGCGAGATGAATTAAAAACCTCGAGCAAAAAGTCATTATGTAATAAGACATGAATGAGACGCTGCAGGCCGTCGTACTCTGTGCTGGCTGTAACTCTAATGCTCTGTCAAAGTCACACAGGCAGGCGTACAGTATGTCCACCAGGCCTCACTCAGCCTTCAGTACACACAAGTACACACACACACAGGCATTCACACACAGGCACACACACACACACACATAGAGTCATGCTGCCTGAGGATATAAACGGTGCAAGCTGACAGTGAAAGCCTTTTACAAACTATGTGAGGCCGCACAGCTGATCGTCCATCATCATATACAGTACACTGCAGTTTTAAAAGTGATTAATGGCTGCAGAGTAGACTCGCTTCCATCTGTGGTAAGAGACTATCAACACGTTGATGCAATAGGAGCGCAAGTGGAGGAAAAAAAAATAATGACTTGCAACTGTAATTAAGAAGCAGAGTCTCTAATCAGTCTGGATCATCTTGTTCCTGTTGTCTAAGTAGTTTGTTCATGATTTCATCCGCTTGTCTTTAATAACATGCCTTTAAAAAATACCAAACATCAGAATCAGATAAGTTAACATCTATAAATGACCAAATCCATGTCCTTTAACATTAGGAAATCACTTCCTGTCTTATGTTGTCCAGTCATGGTTACTTTGATTGCCAAGAGAAGATGTCCAGTGTCACTCATCCAGGTAACATCATGTGTTCGGGTATATTTTGAGTTTCAACCAGACACTAAGGATAGTATGTCCGTGGGTCATATAAAAGTCTGGGTGTTAGTGCTTGGTAAGAAAATATCACATCGCATCACCTTCATCATTTTCTGGTTTGGGTTTCATCTGTCCTTCAGTGTGTTAAATGGGTTGCATGTAAAAGTTCAGAAAAGTGGAAAAGTTCAAGGTCTGCTTAACAGGGAGTTCTTTTCTCCCACAGAAAAACAGTGCTCCTGAAGTTCCTGCCTTATCAGGAGTCCAGCCTGCATTTCTCCACATTTTCTACGTCATCCTACATCAGTGTATCACCATATTTGCATAATGGGTGACTAGTTTGGCACGACCTCAAAAAACGCTGGCAGAGCTGACCAGGCACATGTTTAACAGCACCGGCTCAGGCTCGTGTGAGCTATGATCATCACATGCACATGTTGTTCACAATGCAGCATTACCTGGAAAAAATAGGATGCAGTTGATATAAAGTTCCAGATTTTAAAGCATCAGAGAAGAATGTGTGCAATGTGAGCAACATCACTGCAAAGCTGAGGAGTTTCTACTTTTATCTTCTTTTTTAAAATCACTCTACATTAAATATTATTGAATGGTGGGCAGTTTGCCCGGAGAACAAGTCACCCATTAGGTTCCAACTTGTGTCTGGTTTTCTTCACTATTTTCTGACAGTTAATGATTGTGAAATTAATATGAGGAAAAACTAGTTGACGGATGTATTAATAATGAAAACAATCAGTGGTTGAAGCTTTTAACATGTCCAAAAAATAGAATCTTATTCATCATTACACACGATCTGAGCTTAGAGGATACATTAAATTTCCTAACACACCCTACAGACACAGCTGACATGTGACTTCACTAATTATGTTATTTGTCATCTGTCAACACTTCTCATTATCTTCTCTTTAATAACCAGACGGCTGTTTAATATCCATCTGTATGAATTCCTTCTGTTTGTCTTCAGTATTATGCGCAGGGTGAGAAAATACCTTCAGATTAACGCTGATTTGTCTTAACTGTGGCTGCTAAGGCTTAACTCCCCCATTAGAAAGTAACTCAACAACAACCTGAAAGAGCTGCTGAGCTCTACAGTTAGTGTTGGGTTTTAAAACACAACTGCAGCCGAACACGAAGTTAATGAAGACTCACTGAGCAGGATGTGAACAAAAATGTTGATTCGCCCTTGTAACTGTTAACTTTCCCTGGTTCACAGTTCTGCCTTCAAACTTTGTCACAGGACAATTCAAATGTCACACACATCGAGTCCCAACATCTCAGTCTCAGTAAAATTACAAATAAAACTGACACTTTACACTTTGACACCTGTTCTCCGTGTGCTGCTGAGCCTCACAAAGACCAGACAAAGCTGGAGCGTCTGCGAATCACCTTCACTCTGAGATTACCTCCGGCTAATGGCTTATTCAAGAACAGCTCTGACACACACACAAGCTGTGACACCTTTGTGACCATCAGGCTTTAGTCCTGTAAAATCCACAATGCCAACTCATTTTTTAACTCTCAACTAAGCGAGCAATGTTTGAAACACAATCCTCACACACACACACACACACACACACACACACATCACAGTGATGACTTCATACAGCCAGTCGGCTTCATTCATCTCTGATCAAACAAGCTGTCTGCAGCATTTCAGGATGCATCTGTGAAGTTTTACAAACTTGATAAGCAAAGATGGAAAAAAAAAAATCATCATTAGTAAGCAGCTCTCATTTTCTGCACGCTACATCACCAATGGCAGCAATGAATACTCAAAGAGCTGTCAGTGCTTTAATGCTCTCACCACCTGGTGAATGCCACCAGTGGAACAACTACTGTTATTTTCTCTCTTAGGCAAATGTTAAAAATGTACACACAGATTTACTCCAGCTCTACTTACCTGTGCAAAGGGGCACTGGAATCCCCATGTACAACCATCAGTCCCTCCCTGTCTCTGTCTCTCTTACCGACCAGCCGGCTAATGACAAAAACACTCTAGTGCCACCAAAGCACACGAGGGAGAGCAAGACTATGGCGGCTGGTCAGGCGTATGGCACCCAAGCACCAAAGCCATTCCCCTCCCATACCTCTTACATAAGACACCAGATGACATCCAAACAGGCTCAGGGAGGGTGGGATTAAAGAACAAGGAGGAACGAGAGAGGAGGGGGCACAGCTAACAACAGGGAGACCAACAGAAAGGGAGGAAAGGAAGGAGGGAGGGAGGGAGGGAGGGAGGGAGGGAGGGA
>JAPZDV010000007.1:1614622-1625082 GCA_029814665.1 Acanthurus lineatus | reverse complement strand
TCCTCACCGCGGGCCCCCACACGCCGGGGGGGTGCTGGGGGGGGGGGGGGTGGCGGGGGCCGCCCGCCAAGGAGGGACGGAGCTGCTGTTGGACAGGAAGTCAACAAATAGGCAATGGCAAGGCAGAGCAAAAGGAGCTGAAGTGAGGGAACAAAATGCACACAAACATGTACAGGAACACACACACACACACACACACACACAGGAGATAAAAAGGAGGCTGGCAGGAGGAAAGCTCAAGGATCTCGCCTGTGGTCCAAGTTTCAACTCAAACCTCAAAGAGCCGCAAAACATGCAAACATTGCAGGATATTTGAGTTAACTTTCAGTATGAATGCTAGTTCCCTTAATGCAATACTTCATAAAAACTCATATGTGATTTCAGGGAGAACAAATTTAAAGTGAACATGCACGTAGAGGCACTCGCTCCAGATTTAACTCCACTTATGGATTTGGAAATGTGGCCGAAAAGTCCACAAAGACAACATCTAAGTTGTAACAGGACTTTTTTTTAACTAGTATAAAGTCTCATGTTGTTATGGATGTTATCAACTGTAAAACCCAAAGACATCAAGTTTAGGCCATTTGCAGAGTGGAGTTACAAAGCATTATTCAAATGACTAAGCACAAGGCACTAAGAGCCTCTTGGTGACGCCTTCAAACATCATGTTATTTCCCATTGTTGGTCCAAAACTCACAGATTTCCATTTAATCAGCAGAACAGAGAACAAAAAGAAAAACGGAAAAAATTCAGATATGACTTGCTGATACCGATCATTTTTTTCACAATGTTACTTGAAAAATTACTAAGATTAATAAGTTCTCAAAATGGTTGCCTACAATTTCTTTGTCAGTGTATTCAAATAATTATCAGCTGTTAATATTATTATCATTACTTATGAACTGCACACATACTCAGCAAATCAGTATTCTTCATCTGTGTTCACATCCTGTGGTTTTCGTTTACAGAGGAAAGTCGCAAAGCATCATGCCAGTGAATAAGAGACAAGTAGCTAAATGAAATTATCTTTAACTAGCACTAAAAATAATGATCAATTTAGCCCTTTTTTCACAATAAATGATGAACAGTTTGATCTAAAATGTCAGAAAATAGTGAAAAAAAAGCCTGTCACTGTTTTCTTAAGTCCAAAAAGTGATGTCTGACAAATTTCACTAAGCATCAGTAATATGCATTGTGAACACTGGAAACTGAAATAAATGTCTTTAGAGCAACTATGAAGTTTAAGATAAAAATCCCTCCACTTAATGGTCATTACTAATTGCAGAAGCTAAAGCCAAGGGACTTGCATGCCAGTCATACCAACAAACTCTCTATGCAAAATAAAAGAGGACAGGTTATTTTTTTAAATAACAATTCCTTGGTAATGGATAATTGAATAAGTAGTCCCAGCACTAATTATATCAATATTAATCTCAGATTAAATACTCCTACTGCTCATTTCTTCATGTCTCTCGTGGCGACTACCAAATGAATGCTGCAATGTGACAGCACGATGGTGTGATAAATCCATGGTATAATTATGTTGTTCACACAGTCAAGAACAATTTAACTCAGGGACTTTCAATCACACATTGTATTTTCAAACTGGGGGGGGGGGACTCTCATTCCTTTTCAATACATTTGCTTGTGACATCTGACATGCTTTAACTTAGAAGAAAAAATTTAGCCAACTATGTTCTTGAAAACATGGAGATAGTGTCTCCCATTTCAGCCTGAAAAGACCACCATATAACACACACACACACACACACACACATTAGTATGTACAGGCATACAGAGCTGATAAGAAGGAGGCGGTTCCTTTACCAGGGTCGTCACAAACAAGGGGCTTTGGATGTAAAGCTTCCTCAACACCAGACCTGAACTCAACCAAGTGCAACATTTAAAAACCTTAGAGCCTGTGTACAAGCACCAAAACAATGAGGACACACACATGAAAACACACTCTTGCACTGCTAAGGTCATCACATTATGCACAGCACCACACCTGGCCTCAGGTATGCTGCCGTTATTCACATACGATTATTAACAGAGCAGGATGCAAGTTAAAGGAACAAGATTTTTTTCTTCCTTTATATACAACAAAGTCAGTTCAGGAATCTCCATCACACACTATCTCTCTGCATCTCTCTCTCATCATCCATGTCACTTCAGTGTCATTAGTGCTGATAATCTCTGTGACTACTACACACTATACACACAGCATGTTGAGACAATGTTGGCTTACACAAACAAAAAACATGATAGACCTCTGGAATATTTAGAGCCAACACTTTGACAGATACAGTATCCCATTGCAAAGCCAGTCAAAGTTCATATCATATATATATGATCACCCTACATTTGACAGGCCACTTCACTTCACTTGACAGGAGAGCTAAATTTGTCTGAGACCAGAGTCACACGGCTTTTTCCACCCATTGGGATCAAATATATGAATTAACTTGTAATTTTTTTTCCTTTTGCCCATAACCGAAATCAGCTCTGTCTGAGAAGATTAGTCACTAACGTTAAATCACCACCTAAGCCGAATAACACAATAAAAGATAATAACCATTTACAGTGTAACTTGATGTTACATATTTGCTGTTGTCAGTTAGAACAGCAAGTTAAGGCCATCAGCTGCATAAGGTCAAAAATCAAGCCTCTTAAAAGAGCTGGCGTTAGCTTGGCCATCTTGGGCCTGGCAGCAGCAAGCAGCACAATATTCAAAACTTGACAGCGCGATAACCTCACTAACGTTAGCTAGCTAGCTAGCAACGATAGCTTCCCGATCAACCGTTGCAAGGCATCAGAATTTAACACAAATACAGTTAGCTAGTCGTCTCCTCTGGGTACAGAAAACACTTACGTGCTGTTAGCATGGAGACAATCTTGCCTTTTTGCAAAGCAATCAAGGTTTACTTCAGGAAACGGCATTTAAGGTAGCTAGCTAACGTTAGTGCTACGGCTATCGCGGGTTAGCTCAAGTTGAACATGTAGCCTTAGCTCATTAGCCACCATCGGCTAGCTTTCAGTGCATCTATCAAATAAAACATATGAAGCGGATATAAAAACATTGATCAAATCAGATCTATTTTTACATGTATTCTATTAAAGTAACGTTACCTGGGCGGGCTTGGCCGATCACCCATCATCCCAGATGTAAATACAGGGGCAGTGCTAATTCTGCTACCGTTAGCTAGCGCTCAAAGACTGACAGACCGACTGGGTTGGGAAACACACACCGTCCCGAGTCCCGACCCGAGTCCGACAAGCTGCAGCCGACCGAGTGGCTGTTAGCCCTCCAATTGTAGTACTTTACCTTGATCCTTTGCGGTTCGCAACGGAGACGGCGGCGAGGAGTTATCCTATGTTTGGAAATTTATCGGGCTAACTGTAAGGCTACCTCCAGCTCGGTGCAAACAGCCTTTCCCAAGCAGCAGCGGAACAGCAGGAAAATTTGGCCTGAAACAGCCAAACCCACGAGTACCTTTTTCCTTCCAACGGAATAATCCTCAAACTCCCATTAATAACAAAATACAGCTATATAAAACGATTAGGTTAACGCAATTACATTCCTGTTACTGATTTAATAGCTTGTCTTCCCCAAACCCCCGGATTTTGGTATTTTCCTAAGCTCGTTTATGATTCGGGGCTGTTTCTTTTCACCCTATTGTCAACACTGCTGGGTTGAGACCATGGCACACATAACAGAAACGCACCATAGCGTGCTTGACGGGTTAAGATCGACGTACGGCAGCGATTGGCTGCCGGGAGCACGGACGGGCGTTCTGATTGGACAGCGGGCGATGTCAATCACAGCTGAGGGAAACGAGGCTCTGAATCCGTCGGTTAGGTGGACGAGAAGGGACAAGGAAAGAGATCGGGGTAGAAAGCATTGAAAGCTCACTGTGTGTGTGTGTGTGTGTGTGTGTGTGTGTGTGTGTGTGTGTGTGTGTGTGTGTGTGGAGTCTCCACCACACACAGCGTGCTGGAATGAGGCTAAACCTGTCCGAGGCCCATCCCTGCGCTTCCATACTTTTTAGCCGCACTTTGACAGCCGATGTGACCGAGCTTCGCTGTCGGTTCGCCGGATTCCGGGCCGCTGCGGCGCCGAGCGGCGCTGTTTGAAGGGAAAGTGGATTTTCATGCGAGCCACGAGATTACAGAGGGATATGTGACCGGGAAGAGAGTTACATAACTATAATGCATAGGTCTACTATGAATAAAGCTAATGCTAGTGCACGTCCATGGGCGTGCATGGAGGAGGGTGAGGGGTGGGCAGCGTGTTCCCTTCACCTGCTCGGTGTTGGCTGCCAGGGACTTTCTACCATTTTCTGTTAAAATGGTTTTGTTTCTAATAGAAAAGACAATTTTATGTTCCAGTTTGCAGAGGAAAAAATAATTGAATGAATGAAGAACAAATGTTAGAATGTGAAAGGACAAAGAAAAGGCAAAAATATAATGTTCTACTCTTACTATATTACATAATTTTAATTACCGTCTACTACATTAAACTTATTATATTATATTATTATAATATCAGTTTTTTATAATTATCTGATGCATTTGGCATACCTTTAGCTATATAGTTTTTTATGTATATATTCCGTTGGATATATAACTGTGTGACAGGGCATCCTATTTTATATCCTATTGAAGGTTTTTAACACCTTAATAACAATAATAATAATAATAATAATACATTTTATTTGGCATCTTAATATGCCAAGTAACTACTTAAGGGGGGGTCCCCTCCCTGTTAATGCGACTGCATATATCTGTTTACTTTCAGCATCAGCAGGTTATCAGCAGCTTTTATTTTTACAAGTCACCACAGAATTTTTGGGGATCTTTTCTTAAATTAGTCCTGAGATTTTTTTTTTTTAATAAAACTCATCTTTTTTTAGTGCATAATAAAACCTTGACTGATATGCAGCATGTTTAACTGTAAGCGCTCATAAAAATCATACTTTTGTTTGCTGTTACAGCTTCATTTCCAAAAAGTTGGAAAGCTGTCGGTGCAAAAACAAAAACAGTTTTCTGAAGTCTTCCTGCAGTAACATATTTTATACCATCATGTGTTTGACAAAGTGGTGAACTTTGACCCCGTCCGTGTGAGCCGCTGGGCTTTTATTTTAGCATTCAACAACTTTCACCGCTAACATTTATTAAAGTCTGAATGCGTAGTTACAAAAACAAATAAAGTTAATGATATAGCATTTTTTTTGTCTTTGTCTTGTTAACAATTGAGTGCAAGTCAAAAATAATTAGTTATTATCACAGTTTTATTTGTTTTACACAATTTTCCAACATGTTAGGGATTCTGGCTGTTTTACGGTAGAGTACTAAAGATTTGCTTTAATAATCATAAACTGTCTCCTTTGCAGAAGGAATCTCTTTTAAAGTTTTTCTGTTCATCCAAATTTAACGATCTAATGACTCAGCCCGACTCGTCACCTTGTAAATATGCCTTTTGATTCATTCTTACACGGTGCAAAGTTCAGCCAGTGACAGCCCCATTCAAAGATCACTGAGTCATAAAGACTGAATGAGACTGGTTTAATGTCTCCGATGTAAATGAGATTTCGCTTTATTCACTGCAAGGTTTCTTTGAGTCACACATGCAGAAACACACACACACACACACACACACACTGTCAGTCATGTTATTCCACTCTTTGCCATTTGAGAGCACAAACTGAGCTCAGCGGGATCCTGCAGTGCCTGGCGGCTCCAGTGACTTTCAGGGTGCAATGCAGCAACAACAGGCCCCCCAGCTTCATGAATCACAGCAGCTTTACAGTAAAAATATTACAGCAACAAAATGCCACGATAACGGACATTTCCACAAATATGTAAAAATCTTCAGTTAAATATTAAAATATCACAGAAACCTCAGTTAAGAAATCAGCAAACTTCACTGTTTTATGGGAAAAGAAAAGTATGAAAAACAGTCAAACTTCACAAAATGTGCATAAAATATTCTTTCCTTGTATGTTTTCGTAGATTCTTCTGGAGCTGCTCTTCTTCTGTTTCATTGAAGGAAAAAATCAAATCAGCTGCTCCTTCTGTCTGCAATATCATGTGCAATATCAACACTTGTCTTTATGCCGTACCTGCCTCACAAACACGTAGCACACTTGTTTCCTGCTGTGTGGGACTCTTTCAGTAACCAGGCTCAGTGTGAGGCCCGGACCTGGAAACTGCACTGTGTTTTTCTTTGGTTCTTGTTTTTTTGTTCTTTATTATTGTTGTTGACATTGTTTTTATTATTATTATCATTATTGTTTGCTTCTAGAATTGTATATAATGCACAACCTGCCTGTAAGCATCCTCTTGCACAAGAATTTCCTTCAGGATGAATAAAGTTTTTCTTATCTTCAAAAATAGAAGAGATTTAGTCTGCGTAACAACATTTAAGGAAACTTGTGTTTTGTCACATTTGCAGTGAACATGCTTCACACTCAAACCTGTTCTGAACTGATTTGTGGCACAAAACTCAGACAGAACTGCTTAACGACACTGAACACCTTGTTATCAGAACACAGAAGCTGCAGACGACGTCTGAAGGTGGAGAGAAGAAGCCCACCTGTTCCCACCTGCTTCCACCTGTGATGTTACATTATCAAACAATCTGCACATTTAGATCCAATTTGAGCAAAGTCAGGACAACACGATGGCTTATTAACATGTTACTCCTTAATATTTAAACGTTGTCACAGTTCTTCATGTTAAACTGTTAAACGTTTGCACACGTCGCCGCGGTCAGTCCGTGTGATTCAGCGCCGTCTTCTTCTCTCTCTGGTAGCCGTGTTTTTTATGGGGTCTGGATTTGAGTCTCAAAGCCGACTCGCTCTTCATGGACTTCCTTTTCTCAGCCGTGAGCCCCTCCCCTCCAGGTTTCCATAGCAACAGCTGAGCATCCTCTCCCCCGGTGACCAGAGCCTCCCCCGCCGCGTCCCATAAAAAGCAGCGCACCGTGGAGGTGTGGCCGCCCTCCAGGCTCCTCAGCAGACGGAGCCCCCTGTCGTCACACTCCATCAGGTGGAGATCCCCGCTGTTCTTCCCTCCCACCACCAGCAGCTTCTGCGCCTCCTCCAGCCACCGTCCTCCCACCAGGTAATCCACACCCCCCCCGTCAGCCAGCAGAGTCAGGCCTCGAGCGTCGGCGGTGCTGAAGATGGTGAGCGGCTCCTCCGTGTCCAGCTGACCCAGATCCCACAGGTGGAGCCCCTCGTCGTGGCTCAGGCACAGCAGCCGGGTGTAGTCGGCTCCGGACCAGCACACCGAGCCGGCCGACGAGTCGCTGTTGCAGGTGGCCAGCAGGGCGTCGTCCTCGGCCCCCCGGCTCAGGTCAAAAACATTAACAAGGCCGTCTGTGGAGCCGGTCGCCAGGCGGTCTTTGTCTCGAGGGTGGAAACACACCTGTGTGACATCATCACTGTGCGACTCAGAATACACTCCAAGAAGTCCCCCGCCTGGTTTTCTGGTGTCCCAGAAAACCAGGAAGCTGTCCTCACTGTCCACCTGCTCGGTGCCGGCACACACGAGTGTGTCGCCGCAGCTCAGGTCGAAGCTGCAGAAGCTGTGTGACGGGTCGCTTTTAAACACCTGAGCCGCCTCCTTACCGGGGCTACGGACGTCCCAACCCCGGACCGTCCCGTCAGCAGAACCCGAGTAGAGGAAGTCAGGTGACGTGTGGGAGAAAACAACCCCACAAAGGGGCCCGCTGTGGCCCTGAAACTCCCCCACCAGGCTCAGGTCGTCCTTGTTGTGCATGTGGACGGTGAAGTTTGAGCAGGAAACAGCCAGCAGGCCGCTCGGCTGCAGAGCCACGTCCAGCAGGTAGGTGGGCTCCTCCGGACGAGACCGCCGAGCGATGGACAAACACCTGAGCTTCTCCTCCAAAGCCTCCATGAAGCTGAGCCGGATGTGATCCGACCACACTGAGCAGGACGAGAAGAATCACACAGTTATTGTTGGTTTTCACACATCTTAGTTAGTGTATATACACACATAACAGAAACAACTGATTCAAAGCCTTTTCCTCTTCTATGGAAAAACTTTTAAAATATCTGATTCTCAATAAACAATAAACATGCATCTTCATTGTGACTGTTAATAGTCATGTGCACATTAAAGTGTAAAATTTGATAAAGAATGACTCAGTTTCATTCTGAAATACAGCATGAAGTCAACACTTAATAATAATTCAGGTTATTATTTACCAAAATTTAGTTCCTTCCAACTGTCTTCTAAACTGTCTGATAAACTTTCACAATAAAAGTCGTTTGACCTGCAAACTGACGAATCACACATGGAAACAAAAACTCTGCACATTTTAAACGAAGTCTGCTGCAGAAATAATGACAGTAAATGTCGTGTTGTCAGTTTCAACCCACCTGAGGTTTCTTGTTAAAAAAAATCCACAAATTCAGGGAAAAAAAACGTAAACTTTGCGGACTAATTAAACTCGTCTGTCGCCATTTTGGACAAAACACTTAAAGAAAATCTGACAATGTCATAAAATATCTTTGTGATTAGGTTTATCAAGAAGCTCGTAAAAAAAAAAACACCAAAATATCATCACGCTGGTTTTTCTCAAAACACGAGCACTCTGTGTCACAGGATTTAAAATCCGGGTCGGAACTCTGCTTCAGTCAAAGGTTCCGCTGTCAGATTCAGATGTTTTGGGACCTTTAAAAAAATATTTTTCAGTAAGTTTTAATGTTTTGATCATCGATAGCATTTACCTTTAAATTTAATATGAATTTGTTTTCATTTTATTCTATCTTGTCTTAATTTATTTTAGTTTATTTTGAAAGGAGATGAAATATCTATATATGTTTATGTTTTGTTTAATAAATTGAGTGATACATTAAAGTTGACTTAAAGGTAAATTCTCACCTGTTTCCTCAGAGAGACAAAGGTGTTGAGATTTGCAGTAAACTGGTTAGAATAAATGCCTTATAGTTCAGTTCAGGTGTGAGTCCCCGGATGTCCGCTAGGTGGCAGCAGCGCAGATTAAATGAGGCATTAAAGCCGGTTGGAGCTTTCCAGCTGACCCAATTCTGAAGTGACACTGTTCAGTCACTCAGAGAATTAAATCAAATTTCACACTTTCATGTTTGCTGGAGCGAAAAGATCCTTCAGTCTGGACGCAAACAAACACAGAAACTGCAACATTTTTAATGTTTTTACCTTTTTATTGTAAAATTTGCATCTTTACTTTAAACTTTCTTTAGTGTAAAAGTCACAGTTTGAGCTGATCGCCATAGAAAATCATGATGTTAATAAGCAGGTAATCCCTGCAGACAGACAATAATAAGGTCAGATCCTGCAGACAAAAGGAGCAGAGAAGGTGTTATCAGTGTGTGTGTGTGTGTGTGTGTGTGTGTGTGTTGTTAGTCCAACCCAAACCTGTTCACACAATGAGGTTCCTGCAATGAAACTGTGCCAGAAACTTTCCTCAGAGTCAGAAAACATCTGATTGGCTGCTTTAAAGATCAACAGGTGAACTTAAGATCAAGGTGAGATTAAAAAACATGCAACACAGAAACCTGGTTTACGATCTAAAACATGAACTTTTATTACATCCATACAAATGTCATGTTGCACCACCCTTTTCACATAAAACAAATATATTAAAAAAGAGTTTTTAAAAGAAATAAAAAATAGAATTAAAGCTGTAAGCAGCATTGGATGGGCCCTCGCACTTCTGCGCCCGTCAGAGCCGGCAGCAAGTCGCCCCAAACATGGCCGACCGCTGTCGCTCGGTCAACGCTGCGACCCGAGCGCAGTATGAGCCTTCTTTCTGTCATGCAGGCAGGACATAACATAACTGCACTGACTGCTTTAAAGTGGAAATGAGGCAGTGAATAAAGTTCATTATGTG
Organism: Acanthurus lineatus; assembly: GCA_029814665.1. NCBI lineage: Eukaryota > Metazoa > Chordata > Actinopteri > Acanthuriformes > Acanthuridae > Acanthurus > Acanthurus lineatus. The sequence goes on along the minus strand of JAPZDV010000007.1, from coordinate 1,615,181 downwards.
CCAAATCAAAGTTTCCTCTATTCAACAATCATGACACTGACTGAGGGGTTGACAGCCTCGACGCTCGCGATACTTATGACCTAAACTTGTTTGCTGGTGTTTGAACACACAGCGCGATAAGAAGCACAACAAGAGACCAAACCTGTGAAAGTAAAAACATAAACAGCACAGAGAGAGAAAGACTGAGAAAACACAAGGGAGAGTAATCCAGGTGATGAGAAAGATGTGCTGCTTCTGTTTCAACACCATCAGACTGAATGACAAGGCTGTGTGTGTGTGTGTGTGTGTGTGTGTGTGTGTGTGTGTGTGTGTGGGCAGAAGTTTGGATCAAACTGTCCTCTTATTGTAACGCAGTCATTTAAACACAGTTGACTGTTTTTGAGTTTTTCAACACAAGCATGCAGGACAGTTTGATCATTGTCTCTGTTCTTTGCATCGCTTTCAATAAAGTTTTTTTAATCCAGTTACATTCCTCCTGTAGCCACATGATTTCTTTTTCTAATTGATTCTCATTGACAGATCACAAGAGTTGACATGTTTGGACCGTTTCTGCAGTTTT
>JAPZDV010000007.1:1566600-1580158 GCA_029814665.1 Acanthurus lineatus | reverse complement strand
GGGTTTTATTTGCAACGACAAAACTTGGTACAAAAAGTGCTTTCTGGGTTCTGCAGGTGCTCAACATGCACGACCCGGACCAGGACTGCAACGTCTGCAACGTCTGCATCGTCTGCATTATCTGCAGCATCTGCATCATCTGCAGCATCTGCAACATCTGCAGCGTCTGCAGCGTCTAAAACTGAAGCTCAGTCCAAAAACTTATCAGGATTTGTAGATAATAAAAAAGGGAACTGTGTACTTTTTTCTTTTATTCATGAGAAGAAAAAATAAAACAGGTCTATTCCAAAACTACGAATGCTGAAAGCTTTGTTTTTTTACAATCTTTTCCTCTAAAATGTACGAGTCAATTTGAACTATTTAATTTAAAGTGAAAATGGGTTCATCTTTGTCGTGGATCTCATGTGGATTCTGGATCTGAACCTGCCTTGGCCTTCAGTCCTGGTCCCGGCCCTGACGTTGGGGGCCCCGTCCTGTCGGTGCATGCAGTCCTACAGCAGCATTCACAGGGAACAACGAGGAGGCTTCATGCAAATTTGGATCATCCCTCTGTCATGGCGGATATGTTTAATGTCGAAATGTTACAGGCACTTCATCAGAGTATCACATCTGTATCACATCTGTATCACATCTGCATCACATCTGCATCACATCTGTATCACATCTGCATCACATCTGTATCACATCTGCAGCACAATCTGATTGTCTGGCGTCTGCGATACCACCTGGGACCTCGAGCCGAGCATGCAGACATGTGGACGCCTTAGAAATCCTGGGAAATACTTAAGAACGATAAACATCTACTATTTTTAAAAAATATAGAATAGATATGATAGATTATGTACAACAACTCAACATGCATAAAATAGATCCGTCTGTGCAGTAAATATGGTTCATGTCACTATTCACACGTCACATGGATGAAGTCTGCAGAAGAGGAGTGCTGATAGAAAACGATGGAAGGTCAAAGGTCATGATCAGCGTTTAGATGACATACTGACAATATTACAAATTAATATAATAAAGTTTTGTAAAACAAAGTGGGTTTTTGTGAACAAAAGAGGGTTTCATAACAGGTTTTTTATCACAAATGTAATATTCTGTCTGGTGCTTTTACTTTGAAATTAAACAAAATTCTGCTTTATGACACAATCATTTTAAAGACTCACTTCATGGTGCTGTTAAAGTGGCTGCAATTATCTGTAAATTCTTACATTTTTCAAATGCAAAGTTTGCTGAGCAACGAGCAAAAAAACAAGCAGAGATTTTCTGGAAGTGCAAATAAGAAACCGACTGTTTGACTCTTTGATTAATAATCATCCGTTCCAGGAATCGCTGCTGTCGTCTTTGACTGTAAGCGAAGACAGGAAGCTCGACAGGTGAAGCAGCAGTAACTGAGGGGGGAGGGGCCTAAAGGAGGGTCACTTTGTGTTTTTTTAACATTAAAATGACAAGGTGCTAAAATTCTACCAGCGAGAACATTTCAATGTAGAATGAATGTGAAAAAATACGAAAATGAGTAAAAGCTTTGAAGCTAAAAGGAAGCTAACTGGGGCAGGAATCACATCTCGTGTCTTTGACTCCACCTGTTTAATTTGTTGATATATTTTAGCTTTAGAGGAGTGTTCATACATGAAAATAATGATATTAACAGTAAAACTTCACAAAATGTCAGCACTCCTTTTCTTCACTCGCGCTTCATTTATACCTGAAGAAGTTTCCGTTAAATATGTGCAGTTTAAACATGAGACACGCAGCATTTACAGCTTGTTTCCTGCTTCTAACAGACATCCAGCGGATCCTGTGTTTGTGCCTTTCAGTGTTCCTCTTTCAGCTCTGAACACTTTGGAAACTTCCCTGAATCAGAAACACGTTGGTTCATCTGCGACTCTTTGATTTTTAAACTGAGTCTGAAGTGAACTGATGCAAACATCTGCATCACAAAAGGATCCAGCTGATTGAAGTTAAAGAAGTTAGAGTTGTGTTTCTGTATTTTTGGTGTGTGATGACACTTGAAATGATGGTGATGTTAAACAACTATCTCAGCTTTTGGTTTTGACTTTGGTCTCCTTCACTGGGTTTAAACTGTTTGTTATCTTTGGTCAATAAACAGGATTTTATCCAACAGTTACTCATAAAGTGTTAATTAATTTTGGGAAATCCTTGAAAAATCCTCAGTTTAATGGAGAAACTATCAAAACAACAACTTGTGAAGAACCAAGAATATTGACATTAACTTTCTCTGCTGTATGCAGAAATGATCCTTTATAATTGTATGTTTGTGGCAAAGCTTTATGCAGATTCTTCATTTAATTTCGGTAAATGTGATTAAACTCTGCATGAGACATTAAGAACTTTTTCACTTTTGTTAAAACTTCACAGCCACAAAACTTGACTTCCTGAACGTGAAAAGCATGCTTCTTCATCTTTTGTTGGACAGTTTTTGTTTGGCATTGATCATCTGTTCCAACATCTGTAAAGCAAACTTGTGAAAAATGACGGTTTTCACTCGGACGCGGAGCTGAAAAGAGGCTGAAATGTGTCAGGAACCCTGGAGACCGACGAGGCCGAAGAGCCTGAATGCAACACTGTGGACGGCAGCTCGTCACATCAGCCATCAGTGTTTCTTTAAACCTACTTTCAAAACTCATCCACAGCAGCAGAAATGAATCATTTCAGTGTGAAATCTCAGGATTGGAAACTATTGGCTGACAAAGATGTTTATTATTAACAATGAATCTAAGAATATGATGCAGTCGTGGTCTTATTTTGGATTTTTAAACTTAGTGTTTCATCATGGAGCTTCTACAGCGAGTCAGAACGAGCAGAAGAAGAAAATAAGACAAGATAATTACACATAATGTAAATAATTTCCATTTTAAAGTTAAAGCCTGAAGATCTTTAACATTTTCTTATTTTTGGAGCTTTGAGCAGAAAAATTAAACTCATATTCATGTCTGCTGTATTAAAGTGGAGGCTTAAGTCTGTCATGAGGGAAAGAGAAGTTTCTTTTTGTGATTTGGGTGAACTAACCCTTTAAAATCCACATGTTACATGTGAATATGAACATTAGTCCTCAGTTTCTTTGTTAAAACTGATTTTACAAACTACCTGCTGCCTGTTTTCTCCTCACAGACATGAAATCCTGCACTTTGAGTCATTTTCTTCCAGTTTTCCGACCGAGCTGCACTTCAGCATTTCTAAACAGGTTTGTTTTTCACCTGCTCGAAGATGAAAACCAGCCACAGAAACACACACACACTCACTCGGCGTGTGTGTGTGTGTGTGTGTGTGTGTGTGTGTGTGTGTGAACCCCTGAGGGTTCGGAGTTTCCGTCTCACGTACAGAAACGTATACAATCGTCCCTCTGGGCTGAACTGCTGCTCTGAGACTCAATGATGCTCAGCCTGCGAGAGGACGAGCAGCATCACCGTCATCACACTGTACGAGGCTCAGGCTGTAACTACCAATTACCACACACACACACACACACACACACACACACACACACACACACACACACTTCCACTGGAGTTCACTGCATGTTATTAACAGCTGCAGCGAGATATTTAAAGCCTCTTTTCAGCTCAGCGTTGATGGGTGTTGAAATGAGCTTTGCCCTGTGAAGGAGATCGAGCCGAGGCCAAATAACATCATTCAGTGTCGATGGGGGGTGGGGGTTGAGATGGGGGGGTGGGGGTGGGGTTGGCGCTCTCATCCCAGCGGGGTTGAGAGCCTCCAGCTGCTGGAAGCTTCCTGCTGGAGCAGCACATGTGTCAGGAGGACGTGAATGAGAAGCTGAATATGAATGAGACGCCTCCCTCCTCCTCCTCCTCCTCCTCCTCTTCACCTTCGCTTCTGCTCTCACGTTTGTTTCCGTTCTCAGTGTTTCATGGTCACATGACGCTTCAGAGGCGACGCGAACTTCACGTTTACTCTGTTCATCACCTCATTTCTGCAGCTAAAAGTGTTTAAAGAGGAGGAGGAGGCAAATCTGCTCACATCTGTCTGCTCAGATCACCTGATTATTACAGTTAAATTAATTTTCATGTGTCAGTTAAAATCCATCATCTGTGTTTGTTTGTTTGTTTGTTTGTTTGTTTGTTTGTTTGTGTCTGATGAGACTGGAACAAAGATCCTGAAACCTCGTGTGTTCGGTCTGACCTGCTGTGTTTCAGAGAGTTTTCAGGATGTTGCATCTTTCTGTTTCCTGTCTGCGTTCGTTCAGATGCGTTTGCATCTTCAGCCAATCGAAGAACAGCGAGAATAAAAAATAAAACCACACACACACACACACACACACACACACACACACGAACACACACGCACACACACGTCTCTAATTAGTGTCTCTGTTCTCACACAACATCTCACCTGAAAGACCAAACTGCAGCTCCTTCGAGCTGTTTCTGAGTGAAGGACAAAGTCTCAGCTCCTGTTGGAGGCCGACGGTGCTGCAGAGCTTTTCACCGACCAATGAAAACCTGGACTGTGCGAAGGTTTTACGTGACACAGAAACACTTTGTCTGCTTCTGAAACAGCATTCAGTGTCTTTTCATCATGTGACCTTGCTGTGGACTCGTCAGCAAACTAACATTTAAACATTTAAAACGTGTCGGCCTCCAAAAGCAGGTGATGATTTTGTTCCTTTTCCTGCTGACTTTAAACAATCAGCCTGATGTTTTTTCCAGCGGTGGACAGATGTTAGACAGTTTGCTCTAAGAAAAACCACATGCATCATCTCATCACCTCCTGCCTTTCCATGTTTAAACCCTTTCCACCTGTCAGAATAAACTTCCTTTCACCCACAGCAGCAGGAGGAGTGTGATCGCGGCGGCGTTACGCCTCCAGCAGGACGTGCCAGCGGCAGACCTGCTGGCCTCGACTCTCCTTCATGTCCTGCCAGTGGAGCTGCTCCTCCTCGCCGCTGCTGTTCTGGCCCAGAGCGATCCATCCCACCATCTCTTTGCGCTTCATGCTGCGGCGGTTGTAGATGGAGACCAGCAGCGTGACGTCCGACAGCTGGAACAGCGCCACCTGGAAGACGAAGGTCTCCTTGTAGACGGGGTTCGGCTGGCCGCGACGCACCGACGTCTTACAGCGAGAGATCTCCTGACCGACCGAGTTCAGCAGGGTGAGCCGGCCGTACGTGTCTGAACCACAGAGGAAGGAAGGGATGGAGGGAAAAAATATGAAAAACTGTTAATTATTTATTCATTTAGTATTTCATTATTTGCTTTTTACTTGTTTTTTATGGACCAATAGGAGAGCAGATGCAGTGCATCGATCACAAAAGACTTCCTGTATGAAAGAGTGGATGTACTTTTGATTTAAAATGATTATTATACAAAAACTGAGCGCCGAAATAACAAACTGACCCAGACTGCTGTTTTATTTAATGTAGAAATATCACAGTATGTTTGAAAATTCTAATTTAAAACTTACATATTAATATTTTTTATTGGTTTTTAGCATTTTCAATTCAAGTGAATGGGGAGGAAATTCTGTCACAGTGGCATGAAATCTTGTTGAGCCAACTGGAATATTTATCGGACACACTGATAACAGCGTTTTAAGCCACATATTGAATCTTGTGAAAGTATAACTTTAAAAACAGTGTTTCCTTCACAAACTTTAGTCTGTCTGTCTTAACTGTACAGTTTTCTGATCACTGCACATCTTTCTCACAGTTTAAAAGTGTTTAAAACGTGTGTGAGTCTGGTGTTTGTGTCGGTGTTCGTGAGCTTCCTGCAGACCTGGTGGTCTGTTGATGGCCAGGTTTCTGAAGTGGCTTCCCTTGATGAGCTCCACGGACATCCGTCCCGTGGTGGCGTTGTAGGAGAGACCGACCAGCAGCTCGGGGACGCCGCCGTGCGTCAGAGACTGAGTGGACGAGGCGCTGTCGCTCTGAGAGACGGCGGACAGGCTCAGCTGCGAGTCGACACTCTGAGAGGAGAGAGAAACGTAAAAACAGTGAGCAGCAGGTCTGCAGACTCAGATCGGACTGAACGCAGCTGACGGGATCAAAACCAGGTTTAAATCTGGATGAAAACATCTTTTTTGAACATAACGAAGTCACCTTGAGGTTGCTGCGAGGCTGCAGCACCAGCGTCGTCTCCATCGTCCCTCCGTCCGGGTCGAGTCCACCCAAACGCAGCACCTTCTCGCCCATCATTCGCTCGCGGGACATCCTGCCTCCGAGCGCGTACAGCCTGAACCTGATGGCCGACATGTGCAGCTCCGACGGGTCCAGGCGCGAGAAGCGGAACGTCTCGTTGAAGTGCGGCAGCGACCCCCTCTGCACCGACGTCTTCTGCCGCTGCTTCTTGGAGGGGAGCAGGACCATGTGCACCTGCCAGGAGTCCATCCCGCTGCGAGCCTTGTCGGGAATCTCCCGCGCCGCGATCACGGTGACCAGCAGCTTCTCCGCGTCCGGACGGTACTCCAGAGAGAGGACCAGGTCTCCACATTTAGAGATGGGAGGGCGAGGGGAGGAGCTGACGGGCTGAGAGGAGCCCCCGTCCTGAGGAGGCTGCTCCTGCTGAGAAGAGAAGAAGGAACGGAAAATTAAACACTTATTTAAAACTATTTATTTGTACTAAATAAAGTGATAACTCATCAAAGAAGAGGAAAATAAAAGAAACCTTTATTCATTTGCTCATTAGGACTCGTTGCCACATAACTAACAATGACTTTGTGAAGCCCCCGACCCCAAAAAATGATCCTGAACATCAAATTTTTATTTTTAAACTTCTGGTTCTTGTCTGCAGATAAATAATAATCATGTCTTTAGATTTACTGGTTGGTTTACTTTGTTTCTGCAGTCAGAGCCTCACTGAACCAGATATTTACTCATTTTTACAGTTCAGTCTGTATGCTAAGCTAACCAGTTGCTTCATATTTAATATACTAACAGTCCAAGAAATCTGAGTTCCACCTCTTAGCTCACAAAGATGATCTCCATGTTTTTTTCCGTCCATAACTGAGCTGATTTTAAGTATAAAGAAGCATAAAATGGAATAAGACAAGAAAAGAACAAGTACTGGAGTAAAAGCACTTAGTTACTTTCCACCACCGTCAAACAAAAGACTCCCAGCCGCTGACAGACTGATTGAAAGTATCTTTCATGTGATTCAACTGAGCAGAGATCCTGTCATAAGGGAGGACTGAACCTCCTCCTCCTCCTCCTCCTCCTCTCGGCCTCCCCTACAGTCGGCAAACACAACGTCGATTGTGTCGAGTGTTGACAGAGCGCGGCTGAGTGTCGGCGTCGACATGGCAACCGGCGAGGAGATGAGACAATGACGGAGCAGCAGCTTCGGAGGCTGACGGACGTGCAGGTCAGAAGGTCCAGACGCGAGGAAGGAAACACTGACAGGACGTGATGAACACGACGAGCGACGCTGCAGCTCCTGTGGACGTTTCCTCCTCTGCAGGAGATACTCAGATACTGTACTCAGTAAAAGTACTCGGATAATTCCAAAGTGTAGAAGACTCACATGTAGGAGTCTCACATTGTCTACTGTACAAATAATTCAAGCAAACTTTATTTTGCATAACATGAAATACATCCATATTAAAATGTCTATAAACAGCTATATGTTTGCTATATATGTTAGTTAGTTGTGTTCTTACAACCCTTTTAATGTTTTTTGAGTTAAAACTCAAAGAAATCTGTGATTTTATTCAAGAAAATGGTGCTTTTTCTTTAAAATCGCTTGTCACAAAGTTCTAGAGTTTAGTTTTTGCCTCTTTATGGTGTTTATTTGTCAAATCCCTGGTGTTCGAGGTCTTTAAATGTTGTGGTTTAAGTTGAATTTTAAGTATTTACCCTTAATTAGATTATTTTTTCAGAAAATTCCATGGATTTTTTAAAAATTATGATTTTTAAATGAGTCAAACTGCAAAATCTAGCAAACTTCCCTCCAGTGCATTCAGTTTTGCGTGTTATAGTGTTGGTTTTATCTGAAGCTGCAGATGAAAAATGCCTCTAAGTTATGAGACATTCAGTGGCAACACGAATCTTTAATATTGTTCATTTCCTCCCATAAAACCCTGTAAAGACCACAGGATGCTAACTGCTAACGCTAACAGTGTTTTCATCAATATTAGCTTAATGTTTGCTCTGATATCAATCTGTTTACAGTAACAGAACTTTGTTTGTGTATTATTAATATAAGCAGCAGTAGTAAGACCAGCTTTAGCATTAGCATTAGCATTAGCACTAGCAGGGCTGTTATATAACCGTGTAAATAAACTGATACAACACGGCTCCCCCCGGTTTCCTGTAGCTCCACTGATCCAAACTCATTTGTTATTTATGAAGCATTTCTAGATGTCAGTGTGTGTGTGTGTGTGTGTGTGTGTGTGTGTGGGAGGTGTTTACTGCACAGATTGCTCCAAATTTCTAAGTGTGATTCGGTGACTGAGAGGTTGTTAAGATTCTTCAGTCCCACTCACCTTCATGCACAAACACACAACGACGACGACGACGACGGGCAAAACAGCACACACCTACACGGTAAGTGGATGTATGCACGTATTTATACATGGTTTGTTTACACACACACACACACACACTCACACACACGGGGTGATTAATATTCATGAGCTGCTGTTTGTTAGCCAACGCGGCGTGCAGAGTGGAGGAAATATCAGCCGCTCACATGAAGCCTCGCGGCCTCGGCGGGTCGTGTTCGCTGTGTTTTTTCTTCCAAAACGAGCCTGAGAGGATAACATGGCAGAGCGCTAATCCTCTCACAGCCCGACGACCATGATACCTCTGCCAAGCATGATGGGTAACAGCAGGGCTCACTGACCCCGTCAAGTAATCCTCCACTTGTTTTTCTGTTTGTTGTTTTTGAGGGTTTCGGTGTTTGTTGTGTGAAATGTTGGCGAAGTTTGTAAGATTTAAGGTCTTAAAAAGCGACGGGGTCCATATGAAAACACTTCATCCTGCCAAAGTTTGAGCAGCTTCTGATTGGTTCCTCAGTGGGCGGGACTTTGTTGGAAAAAGGTGACATTTTCACCAACCAATCAGAGTGTCAGAATATGAGAAAGTCCTTTAACTTCCTCTGATTTCGCCTGATTCCAGACTTCTGATTCAACGTCTACACTCTGATCTGATTATTTTCATGTAGCTTTCAGAGCTTTTTAACCAAGATCAAGAACACAAAGCTCATTGTTTTATGAAGCTATAAAGACAGAAAAGCATCCTGAAGGTCAGAAACTTCACTCAATACGGATCAGATGTGGCAACGTGAACATGAAGTCTGAATGAAAACTGAAGCAAAAACAGGAATTTGATCTGATTTATCAAGTAACATGAAGAAATGTCGGTCATGTTAAGATTTTCAACTTTGTGTTTGTTTTTCTCACTTTAACTCTGATGCGGATTTAGTTTATTCGGGGAAGTTTTAATTGGCCTTTTTTTTCTGGGAACCAAAAGCATTTAAGGCTTCATTATTCTATAAATCGATTTAATACATAATGGTTTTTTCTTTTTTGTAAAAACACTGATTGCAGACCAGTTATTAACCAGTAATGATTACTTAAAACAGGCTGGTCGGGAGTTTTTTCTAGCTGGTGTTTTCAGCACTCAGGTGAGATGATCATGTGTCCTTCTCAGGTGAGTTCAGGACCTCCAGTCTGTGGCCTGATTTTTGGTTGATGTGTGATCAGATGTAAGTTTATAAAACACTTATATTTTGATGGATTTACAGGCATTATCTCCAGCTAACAGCGACACAGGGTTGATTCAGAGAGTCTGATAAACTGTTAAGTAATAAAGCTAGAAGTCAGGCTGCAGTACCTCGGGGCTCCAGGCGGAGGAGCTGTCTGTGGCGTCGTTTTTGTCGAAATCCGCCGCCTTCTCCATGCTCTCGCTGCCGTCTGCGGCCGATCGGCTCACGCTCGGAGTCGGACTGTTTCTGGCTCCGGACGCCTCCAGCAGAGCAGGTTTGTCTGCGGAGGCGACGGACGCCTTCTCGCTTTCCGCCGCGGCTGCAGAGAGCGGATCCTGGAAACCCGTCCGGCTCTGAGCCTCCATCTCTGCAGGAGGAGGACAACAGGGGGAAGACGTGAGAAGCCTTTCTGAAGATCCAATTTAAAACTGTAAAACTGCATTAAGATGAGTCATTTTAATAAGAGTTGGGGTTTAAAATATCAAGTTTCAGATCCACTCTCCTCAAATCTAACGTTCGCCGAAGTAATTACACACAGATTTCCAAATTAACAAGTAACTTAATGTAAATAAAGTAACTAAATTTATAAATAACTAAAATTTAAAACAGTTTTTAATTAATGTTAACAACCTGAAACCCAAAAATTAAACAAGCAGCGGCACATTTAATCATGACAGGACGCATTTATAACAGTTAGAAACAACAAAAATTTAACACACACAGGCACAGCGCCCCACAGTGGCCAAGGAGGGAAAAATAAAAGTATCCACGCCATGTTTCACTGCATCTGAGGATTGAAATGCTATTGAATGTGCAAGAGATGCAATCCGTCCCCATTTTTCCATTCATTCTCCTGCGTGTGTGTCAGATTTTGAAACAAACACAATGTCATGTTTGCATTGTTTTTAAAATGCATTAAGATTAAACCCCGCCCACTTTTGTATTATGAAAACCTTAACAGCTCCGTTCCCATGAAAACAACAGACAGACCATAAATAAATTAGCTAGCTTGCATTTGCGTGACAGCAGCTGAAGGGAAGTGATGGGAACACAGTCGTCAAGGTTTTTCCTTTTATTTAAGAAAAACAACAGACTCATTCGTTTTAACGGCGTTCTGATTTTACACTGAACTCATGAAGGCAAATGAACTAAAATATGGTGATGAATTTTATCTCCTGCACATGCAAACAGCATCAGATCCTTTTGTTGTAAGATGCCTTGATGTTTATTTTACAGCGTTTCTCTCTCTTTGGCCCCTCCAGACCTCCGTACTCAACACAAACACAGAGAAACTCCTTCTTTCATCCTGTGAAGACGAGAAAAGCTTCATGTGATTAAAACAAAAATAGCCGACCTGGCCGGACCCTTTCGTCTCCGTTGGTCTAAAGGAAACTGCTGAAACGTTGTTTGGGAGTGTTGCATGTTAACAGAGGCGATATTGCGTAATCTGTCAAACTTTGACCTTTTCCTGAGACGCAAACACTCGGAGAACAGCCCGTTCCTCCGACCAATCAATAGCAATTATCTCCAATTCACCGTCATTAACGCTGGTCTGACTGTTATGTCGATGGCTGCATACAGTGCTGACCATGGCAACGGGCCGGGGTGAGTCATCAGCCTGTGTGTGTGTGTGTGTGTGTGTGTGTGTGTGTTACCTTGTTCTTTTGTGTCACTTCACCGCTCACATGTTGGTAAAAAGATGGAAAATAAATACCAGTTGAGACAAAGTGACCTCGACCTCCCACAAACCAGCCAACCAGCTGCTGGTCTGCAGGAAGGCAGCAGCGTTTTGCTTCATTCAAACAGTTTTTTTACTCGCCGGGACTAAAATTAATCTAATGCATCGAAGTTTGACGGTCAGCTGAGCGGAAACGAGCTCTGAGATTAACTCACAATCATTCACCGCACAGCGTCTGCTTTTAAACATCCTGGATAAAGAGCTGCATTTGTATACATGTCAGTGTGTTTTGCTTCGGTTTGGAGACGACGCTGCCTGATTTAATCCAGATTATGTTTCACTGGATGCTGGGATTATCATTAATCACAATTTTTTAGGAAGGAAATTTTAGGAACACACATTATCAAACAACATCAGCTTAATACTGAACCACTGAAATGAATCAACTAAATGATTGATATGACGATCCTGTGCTTCTTCTTCTTCTTCTTCTTCTTCTTCTGTGGTTAATCAACAATAAACTGAGTGAAACCACTTTAAACATTTCTCCATCAAACACCGTAAACTGACAGATTACAAACAAGTGTCCTAATTAAAGCTGCTGTGTGTCAAAACTGGTCCCGTCACAGCCGTCCAATCACACTGAGCCTCTCTGAGCTCTTTAGCGCCTCTAATCTGCAGTAAAAACGTTATTTGTGGCCTTTTGGCTCGTTGACACTGAGATGGATTAGTGGTGGATCTCGCTGGTTTTCTCTTCTGCTGGAGTTTCGTCTCTCATCTCGAGCTCGATGGAAATAAACTGGTCAGATCTGCTTTCTTTTTTTAAAAAAAATAAATCTGATTCAGTGATAAACACAGAGGTTCAGTCGGTCCAGCTGAAGACACCTGCAGAGCGTCAGCGACCAGCGCAGAAATGCATGAAAACCATGTGGAGGAAAAGGAACGTTTGCAGCTGAGGGTCAAAACCAGTCCTGAAACACCAGTTTAAACTGGTCTGAGATTCACCTGGTGTTCAGTGTAAACAAGTGAATCATGAATGATCTGCTGGCAGGTGAGCAGGAAACACCTGGACAGGTTCAAACCTTCGCTGTGGCTGCGATCTCACACAGTGTTTAAACAGGATAACACATGAGATGAACTGCTCACCTTCGCAGTCCGACGGCTCCGTGCTGCCCTCCTCCTGGTCCGACAGGCGGGTGAATTTGTGGCGTCGGCTCAGTGAAAGCTGCGTCAGCTGCGTCTGCTGCGTCTGCGTCTGCTGCTGCTGGTCGCAGCTGTTGGAGGCCGCGGCTCGAAAACTCTGCGAACGCGACACGGAGATCTCGAACTGCTTCAGGACCTCTTCCTCACTGTCGGAGGAGCTGCTGAACTCGTCTTCATCGTCGCCGTAGCTGTTCACTGGAAGGAGACAAACACAGGAAGACAAGGAGGATGACGAAGAGGAACAACTGGGAGAGGAAAGGAGGAAGAAGAGGAGAGAGGAAGGAAGGAAACAAGGAGGAAGAGGAGGAAGAGGAGAGAAGAAAGAAAGGATAAAGGCCCTTTATTGACTTTAAACTATTTCCACCTGAAATTCAGTGATTAACTGTCTGCTCCTCCTTTGGTTACTGTTTCCATGCATGTTGAGTTTTCTGTGCTTAGAAAATTAAAATACAAGGACACAAGGAAGTTTATTGGTCATTAACAACAGGTTGTATAATGACATTAAAGTGTGGTTCCTTCTTAATTGATTAATTGATTGTATAAAAAAGATGAAGTGATGAAACATGGAGGAGTGCAGATGGTGCATTAAGGCGTCTCACAGCCTGTGGGAAGAAGCTGCTCTGTAGTCTGGTGGTACGGCAGCGGATACTTCTGTATCTGACGGCAGCAGGGTGAACAGGCTGTGGCTGGGGGGGGTGTTGTCTTTTAGGATCTTTTTTGCTGTACGCAGGCACCTCACCTCCCCGATATCACTGATGCTTGGTAGATGGGCACCAATGATGTTTTGGGCAGTTTTAATCACTTGTTGCAGAGACTTCCTGTCCTGGGCCAGTTTGTGACGTTTCTAGTCAGGATGCTTTCAATCGCCAATTTTGCTTTCTTAATTTTCCTTAAGAAGTACAGCTGTTCACAACTTAAACTGACAATTTTATAGTTTATTGCAGTCGTTTAATGATTAGTAGTTTAATATTTTATTTATGTGTGTTTTTTTTTA
>JAPZDV010000007.1:1543164-1559270 GCA_029814665.1 Acanthurus lineatus | reverse complement strand
ACACACACACACACACACACACACACACACACACACACACACACACACACACACACACACACACACACACACAGCGACAGAAAGGACGCTGCTGCTCTTTTTTTATCACTTTTAACCCACACGAACAAACTGACTCGTTGAACGTTGCTGTTTTAACTGAAAGGCGAAATAAATGTGTTCAAATAATAAATCACAGATCACCTTCACCGGCTGTTTGACTGACTGGACCCACAATGCACCTCTGTGGTCGTTTGTTTAGTCCACTTGTGATGCATTTTGAAAATAAGTGCAAACATGTTCTCAGGATTTGGGACGTTTGTGAACATTTTTGGGGAAAAACTGCAGAAAAACTTGACAAAAAGAAAGAAACATGAGAGAAAATTAACAGTTTAAAGAAGGAAAAAGAGGATGGAGACAAATTCTGTCGATGGCAAGCAGGAAAAAAAGGAAATAAAAAGGAAGAAGAGATATCAAGGAGAAAACATCTGGAGCACAATGGAAATAAAAAAGTGAGGAAACAGACGATAAACAAACCGAATGAAAGCGACCGGAGGAGGAGAAGAAGAGGAGGAGGAGGAGGAGGGGAGTCAGGAGCGAGGTGATGCGAGGCGTACCACTCCGCTCTCGATGAGGCGGCCGAGACTCGATGCAGATGAATAGAGACGCATGACGGGGGGTCACCGTCTCCCGTTTCCACGGTAACATTTCAGAGAGCAGAACTGAATCAATGGGAGCGAACGGGAGACGAGTACGCATCCAGCTGAGAGCCGGCGCCGAAGAAAGGACTCGGCAGCGTAGGTGTGTGTGTGTGTGTGTGTGTGTGTGTGTGTGTGTGTGTGAGGATGTAACACACCGTTACGTTTTATTCATTTCATGCCTTTTGTTTTCTCACTTTGATGTCTCTGTGTCGTTTTATTTTTAAGGAACCGAGTCTCCCACGCTGTACAGATGTACCTTTTTAATCTACAGTGAAAACATCCACTCACGCCGCCAAGCAACGCCGTGTGTGTGTGTGTGCGTGTGTGTGCGTGTGTGTGTGTGTGTGTGAAATAATGAGCAACAACAGCAGCTGGTTCTGCTGTCTTCACTCCAACTGCAGCAGCATCTCTGGTATTTAAATCTTCACATGAACGGGGTGACCATCCAAACGTGTCGCAACGTTTACGCAAATTTAGACAAAAATTAGAATAATTTCCTGTTTTCAGCGCTGTTGTGTGACTTTTAGGGGTTGGTTCAGTGAGAGACACATGCAAGGGATTTAATTTGGTTTGCATAAAACATATAAATGTATAAATATAAAGGCAAAGTGCATCAGGTGCTGCATTTTTCAGTCAGAAAAACATAAAAACAATCGCAGAAGACGGTGCAACACTTGGACATTAAGCTACTGATGGGAAACCTTTTCTATAAAGAAGCTTTAACATCACAAAAGATGCTAAACATCTCGACTACACACTGTTCACAGGTCTGTGTGTAACACATCTGTAACAGCTGCTTCATTTTTCTCCGTAAAAACTCGACTAACAACCTGCTTTTTTATGTTTGGAGACACGACGTGTTTTCATGGATGTTTCTTTCCAGTAAAAACACACAAGACTCCGACAGAGCGACGCTGAAAAACAGACGACCCACTTTCTTCATGTTTGGCTGATGTTCACGCTCCCACACACACACACACACACGCAGAGTGACGTCTAGTTGAGCTACAAACACACAGCAGATGCAACACTCCTGCTCTCGTTCCAACCTCGTCCATGTTGCACTTTAAAAACATCCTCCTCCTCTCTCCTCACCCACACACTCCTGACAGCCGCTCAGAGGAAGCTGCTGCTCTTTACCAGCTTCGACCCACATCAACAAAATCACTCGCTGTTTGTAGGGTGACCTGAACGTGAACCCCCCAGAGGATGCGTTCAATGAACCTGGTGTCCACCTGACCAACTCTGCTTCTTCTTCTTCTTCTTCTTCTCTTCATGCTAACAAGCCTCTAAAGTCGCTGAGACAAACTTCCTGTCAGCTGCACAGAGTCGCTCAGTGGTTTGTGAGAAACCTTTTAAGGCCCCGAGTTTACTCATTATGGCTGGATGTTTGGAGCCAGAAGTCACCAGAGGGTGGCGCTGTGGAGAGGAATCTATGAGATGCTAACAAACAGCTCAAGGCTGCTGTCAATCAAAGTGGTCATGCAAGAATTTGAGCATAACTTTAAGCGTAAATATGATTTAAACGAGTGAAATATGTATAAATTCATCCCTGTTAAGTTTTCAGAAACAGTGGATTTACGTCCATCAGGTCGACACAAACAGGAAACTAAAGAAACGCTGAAGTTGCTTCGTGTCTGCAGGATGTTTGAAGAAAAACACAAACTGAACTCAATCTGACACCAAAATGCAAATTCAAGACTGAAATATGTCAGAAAAGTCTGTAAATATGACATCAGTTCATTTGCAGGGAAAAGAATTTCCTGTTTTAATAATTAAAGCAACAGTGAGTGTCTGGACGGTGTGTTCGGGTGCGGCCGTAAAACAGAGTTTCCCCTCTCAGCTGCTGCGACAGTCAGACACTGAGCTCAGTGTTGGAGAATCAGAGCCTCCTACTGTCTGCAGCCAGATGGACAGGAAGAGAGCCTGGGTCAAAGTCTGGCCTCACACCTGCTGCACGCACACACACACACGCACACACACACACACACACACACAGGACCCAAACATGGACGCACTTCATTTCTGATGCAGAGATCCCTGTTTTTTCTGCTCTCTCAAACACAAAACACACACATGAAACCCAAACTAACCTCAAAACCTAAAACAACTGTTCAAGTGAATTTTCATCATCGTTTCCAAAAAACTACACAACATCTTCAAAACAGCTGTTTTTTTTCTGACAAACAACCACAAACCCAAACTAAACGCAGATTTAAAGAGAAAAAACATGAAATCTCAAAGATTTTAAATCAAGGCTCAATGATGTAACTTGATTGATTTACTGTGTGATTAGATTTATTGACTGGTTTTATGATGTGAAAACTGTTTGGAGAAGCTGTAAATCTCTCAGCGTGAACGACCTTTTTTTTTAAACATCTGAATCCATCTGATGAACAAACATCAGACGAGAACAAGAAGCAACTCCTCAGATCTGAACCGTCCGACGTCGGGCTCAGAAAATGAACTTTACAGGCTTTTTTCTTCAACTTTCCTTTAAAAAAACCAAACAGACACCTTCGAGTTCATTGTATCTTTGCTACTAAAGTCCAGTTTGCACGTCTGCTTTGGAAGAATCTGCTGAGATCTGTGGATTGTTGCTGTTGAAGCTGAGAGTTTTTGTGCAGAAACGATTCATTTGCTTCATGAATTCAAAGCAGCTCAGATCAGTTTTCAGCAGTTTTCTCTTATTCACTCGTAGAAAATGACATTTAAATCAGAATAAAGATGATCAGATGATGTTAAAGTGCATCATCATCAGCTGGAGATAAATTTAAAACAAACGGGTTTCAGAGAGGAAACAGTTTGTTTAACGTGCAAATGTACAAAAGACTGAACTGCGATGAAATAATGTAAACACAAGGATTAAGGAGGCGACGTGACCCTGAAGGCATCAGATCAGACTAATGAGACAGAGAAATTTCACAACAGCTAATCTGTGACAGACACACTTGTGTGAAAGGTTGTGTGTGTGTGTGTGTGTGAATACTAAATCCTCATCCCCTGATTACGATGCAGCTGCTGACTTTTTCCACGGCGGCTTTGAAGCGAGAAGCTCCAGAGGAGAGAAGAAGAAGAAGAAGAAGCACTTTGATGTGAGCGTTAGATTAGGATGAGGAAAAAAAGAAAAAGGAAAAAAAGAGGACACACGGCGAAGGCCACGTCGTTACCGCTCATTAACGAGAGAGAAACGAGAGAAAACGAGAGATCATGAAGAGGACGAACACGGCGCTCTGTGGGCTTCCTTTCTTTTTTAGCCTCGAATAAAAGGAGGCCTGCTGCTTCTCTCAGTTCGCTGTAAGGTCACTCATTAATGTGGGTAATTAGACTGTGTGTGTGTGTGTGTGTGTGTGCATGTGTGTGTGTGTGTGTGTGTGAGTGTGTGTGAGTGTGTGTGTCCCGGCCCTTTGCCTTCAGATAACCACCACAACACACAGCTTCTGTTCTCAGTTTGGAAGCTCGATGCATTCAGGAGCATCTCTCCTGTGTAGTAAAACTCATCACACTGGATGTGACCGAGACTGTTGACTGTTTTTTTGTTGTTGTTGTTTTTGTTTTTCATGTTAAATCTGAATCCTGTTTGGTTGTTTTTTTCTGCTCTCGGCTCTGAAACACTCATCCTTCACTCCCACTGAAGAAACTCAAAATGCTCTTTTTCATGTTCTGTGGGTGTGAAAAACAAACGTTCTCCAAAACAATGACGAGTGGCTGCTCAGACGGGGTTACTGCCTATTTTTTTCCTGCCTTCATGTTCTTCTGCTACTGCAGGTTTTTAAATAAAAGTCCATCAAGCGTTCAGAATAACAACAGTATTGATTATTGATTGGATCTCTCTGTCTGACTTGCGGCTCTTCAGATTACATCAGTCACAACAAAGATATGAAATCGATGAGGAGGTCTCACTCACAGCTGTTACATGTTGTTGAGGGACTCTGAGCAGGTCAGACAACAAAATAAGTGATTAGTGAAGTGCATCATGGGAGTTGTAGTTACATGTTTGCTAACATCCACCAGAGGCCTCAGGACAACAACATCAGGACGGCGTTTGAGTCCCAACATGAAGCTGTGCTGAGTTTTTCAGTCACATCCAGGTCCATTTAGTGCCCTTTTTTAACTGCAAGTCGCCTTAAAATATAAACTCTGACGACGTCGGTTTCACGAGTTTATCAGTTTTATTTCCGTTAAGATGAAGTTTGCATTCTGTTCATCTCACTTCCATCAGAACAGAAGCAAACACACTGATCATCCCTGACAGAAAAAACCTGCTGAACGCGACCTCTGAGACAAACAAATGATCCATTTAACAGTTTATTTCACATTTAAACATGACTTATCTCTAAAATGGAGGACTGAACTTGGTGTTAGTGTATTGATATAATAATAATATGATACTGTATATTGAAACACTGTTAGAAACTCTAACAGTTTGTTAAATGTTTTGATGCAAGAATGAAAACTTTTCTTTCATCACCACGTGCACTTGAACTATCCCCTCCCACAACAACTCGGAGGCTTTTTCTGTGTTTCTGTAAAGTTTTAAAGAACAGACACGAGGTGATGATGGTATCCGATTACTCCCTCCTGATGGCACTGATCTTACACTTTAAAAAAAACTAAAGAGTTAGACCATCACACTGGTTTCTTCAGGACTGACTGAAAAAACCGTGAGAAGACGGATCAGACCTGCATGTCGAAAACACGCCGCTCACAGCCGACATGTGACGTTCACTGACCTCGCTGCACTGAACACACAAACAGCCGAGCTGCTGCTGCTGAGAAACATCAGCACATCATGTTTCCAGTCTGACTCAAACCCACTGACAGACACACACACACACACACACACACACACACACACACACACACACACACACACACACACACACACACACACACACACACGCACACACACACACCTGAAAATCATAGTTTCCCTGGAAACAGCCCAGTGGCTCTATTAAGGTGTAATGAGTGCACCTTTTCCCACCCACATGTAAGAAGGTCTCATGTTACCATGGCGCTGTCTGTCTGATGAATCTGATTGGCTGGGAGGACGAAGAGCATCTCAGGGTCGAGATGAAGAGATAATGAATGAGAAGAAAACAACAACGCGTGGAGGTTAACTTGGACAGAAGCTCAGAGAACAAAGAGAGGAATGTTTCTCCTCCGCTGAGCGTCAGCGAGCAGGCTGCAGCCGAGAGAAAACAGGCTGCAAACAGGCAGCTAACAGGCTGCAAACAGGCTGCAAACAGGCAGCAAACAGGCTGCAAACAGGCTGCAAACAGGCAGCAAGAGGAGCGACTCTCGTCTGATTTAAAACATTAAGACGACAAAATGTGTTTTTAACTCAAATTATTAAAAAATGAGTCTTTGTACAAAAAGTCTGCAAAGTTGGATGATCATCACACTGAACTGATCAATAAATTGATCCATTTTTAATCCTTTTTCCAACAATATCTGATTAATTAAAGCATTAATAAAGTTTCAACAGTGATGAGAACGTCACAGACTAACAGTTTTATATGAATAAAAATACTTTATTTCTTTTCTATGGAAACTTTTTTTATTTGCTCGTGTTTGAGTTTGCATGAATTCCTCTAATAAAATGTGATTTAAGTGAAAAAATCTGCCATAATTTGACACTTTAACTAGCAAAAGATTTAATGGATTGAAGGTGTTTTTAAATGTCATTTGACAAAACTTCAGTTTTTAAAAGTCGTCGTTCACAAACAAACTTTTAACAACATTACGACCCAAAGTTGCACCATAAAGCTTTTACATTAAACCGTCTTACATGAATTTGCATCAAGCAAATCTGTAAAAATGAAGTGAATTCGGTTTAAAATTTTGCTCACTTGTTCATTATAACATACCTTTATATCATATTTGGTCTCTTTTTTATCTTAATTTAATCTTTGATAATAAAAGTTATCAGTAATTAATAAATATCCAGCTCTATAACATTATTATGTCAGTGTGAGTGATGATTTAATGACTCCAGACACAATCTGATTTATAACCTCTGATATCAACATTACATCACTATTACAACGTAATATTCTGCTGAGAATCAGCCAGAAATGATCCTCTGTTACATAACGCTGATTTATCCTGCGTTATTGTGAATATTAAAGAAGACCAGACAGTGTTTTTTTTTATATTTATTAGTTGATTGATTCTCTGAAAAAATAAATTCTTAGAAAATTCTGAATTTTTGCAGAAATTAGATTTTGAAACATCGATGTAACGCCATTAAATACAAACAAACGAACAAAATACTTTGTGCTGTTTAAGCTGATCAGAGAAATTGAAGGAGCAGAACACTTTAAGCTTCATCGCCTCAGAACAAAGCTTTATAACGCTGCCACCTGCTGGTCACAAGCTGCACTGCTACTGAAGAACAAGTCACTGCTGACGGAGGAAATATGAACCCATGAATCCAAAATTAACAACCTGCAAGAAATTCTGATTTATACTCGAAATTTCAGCCTCCAATGAGATCACAGACTCTTCACACAGCTGACGAGGCTTCGGCAAAAACATTTTTAACATCTGAAACTGAGGTTTGAGAGCAACAGGAACTCAGATAAACTACAAGACGTTTTCCAGAAAGAAGTGAAGGTCACATAAAACCTCAAACTGTGGGACTTTGATCCTGTTTGGAGGGTTTAAAGTTTGATATTTAAACGTGTAAAAATCAGATTCGCTCAGTTTCTCTCGTGCAAAAGAGAAAACAGAGTTTAACCTCCGACTGAACGTCAAACACAAACTCTTTTGATTAAAACTTTTAAAGCCATCAAACTAACAAACTGCAGTGATATTTGAGTTATCAGTCGCAGAAAATGAACTTTACAGCCTTAAAAAACAACAGGAGACGTCAGACAGTAAAGACCAGAGAAGTCAGGCTCACTCATTAAATGTTTTTGTCTGGTTTTTAGAAATAAGAGTGAAAGAAAAAGCTCACATTTGACATTAATCGTCGACCTCGTGCTCTCTGGATTTCTTCCTCTGCTGGCCATGTCTTCACCTCCTTCCTCCTCCTCTTCTTCTCCTCCTCACTCCTTTCTATGTTTTTCCTCCCAAAACACAAACTCTCACTCAAACTTTGACCTTTTTCTCTCCTAAACTCTCTCCTTAATCCCTCTGTTCTCCTTCTCAGCTCTGTAAAATCTGATTCTTCGGCCTGAACCGTCAATCAGCACAGTTTTCCTGCCTCTTCCTGCCTGGGCGAGGCGGGACGCCACTTCCTGAACACGGCCGAGACACAACAACGCAGAGGAAGGCGGAGAAAGTGACCCACCGTGAACCACAATGCAGAACGATGAAATAAGAGTTTCCCAAAGTCCAAAAAATACAAGAACAAGAAGAGAGAATAAGTTTTCCTGAGTGTCTAACTAGGATCAATCTGAGCTTGACAGTTTATTCTTAACTTGACTTTTTCAGTATCATCAGCAAAACATGGAGTTTGTAATGACAAAATTTGAAACTGAACAAAAATCCTCACACCTCCTGCAGCTCTGAGGAGATTTTTTAGCCTCTTTTGGTTTGAAACTGTGCTTTTCTTCAGTATTTTCTGTTTTCTTAAACCTGCAAACAGCTGATAGTTTTGGCTGTTTAGGGGGAAACTTCCTCCACCAGCTCCTGAAGGAAACAACTGGCTCTTTAGCTGCTAAAAGCTTCAGTACCTTCACCGGCCACCAGGGGGAGGTGGAGACAAAAAACTGAGCTAAAAGAGAGAATATTGGACTAATATTGATCAGGTGAAACAATCAGGACTCCATCATGTCGGTCTGTGACACCTGAAGCTGTTTGCTAACTTCTTCTCAAGGTGCAAACATTTCCTGAGCTGTTCGTCAGCTTGTCGTGGAATTATATCGCCCCCTACTGTACACTTTTAACACTGGATGATTAGATTCACCCACTGTGAATTTAACTCAACCAATTTTGAAGATCCAAACCTCGGAGGAATCTTAATGTGGCTGCCATCAGCGAAGTGAAAGTGAGACGAGTGTGTTTTTTTTTTCCCGTCACACTCGATGGAGGGCGGCTCCATCAACGGGCTCCAATTAACAGGAACAAACACGGATTTCCAGGCGGTTTCAATTTCCTGATACAGCTAATCTCACACACACACACAGCAGTATTAAATATTAGCCATGAGCCCCCTCCTCCCTCAGCCTGTCAGCAGAGGAGAGAAAGCCATGAATTAGAAATCGCAGCAGTGTGAAACTAGGCCACATTAACCAGAAGCAGCATCACACACTCGACTCGCTGCTTCCTAACGTTTAACAGAGAAACACTTTGCTGTTCAGCATCTCTTTTCAACAAAACCACAGC
Source organism: Acanthurus lineatus (assembly GCA_029814665.1). Lineage (NCBI taxonomy): Eukaryota > Metazoa > Chordata > Actinopteri > Acanthuriformes > Acanthuridae > Acanthurus > Acanthurus lineatus. The sequence continues at coordinate 1,550,235 of JAPZDV010000007.1, read as the reverse complement.
TCACATTTAGTGTTTCTTCTCACATTTAAGTCCTCCTGTCTGTTTTTGCCCTCTGGTCTTTTAAATAAACTGTGAGCTTAATGTCTGTTTGCTGGCACGACTCCAGCTGGCTAGCGTGTTAGCGGTTAGCTCGCCAATTAGCCACATAACTCAGAAACACACTCTGATGTGGTCGACTGGAGAATCAGCCTGTAAAACACTTTTCTGTTTCCTGTCAACATAAAACAAGATGTTAAATCAAAAAAAATCTCCAACACCTGTTTTACCCATCAACCCTCTGTCACACCTGTGTTGGCCACGCCCCCTCAGACTGTACAGGTGAGCCTATGACTTCCTCTGTGTTTTCCCTCCAAACAGACAAAACAAAAACAAAAGATTTGTGTGAGTTATTTTGGATTCCTGAGTGAACTCCTGTATTGTTTGAGAAAAGACCAGATTAAGAATTAATTGATGCAGTAAGTGGAAGTGATCTAATTAATAATATTAGTTTGATTTGTTTGATATTATTTCGATCAGTAATATCTTCTTTTATATCTCTTTGTGTGGAGAAGTCGAATGTTCAGTAACTGTCAGTCTGTTTGCTGACATAATGAATTCAGTTTTTAAATGTATTCAGATTTTCTTAAAGTTCATTTATTTGCTCTTTTATAAAATGTTTTTAGCCTTTTTGACGTCGTAGTTTGAACACAGTGGAACATTTAGCAGCTAAAGAGTCAGATATTTTTTCACAGGAGTTAATAAAAACTGTCGCACCTGATCCTCCACCTGTCTGTGTTTCCCCTTCAGGTTTGTTTACTTTTAATCCCGACTGACCCGTCTGTCGTGTAAATAAAGTTTAGTTGCCTTAAAGTCACATTTAAGGTTCATAAATAAAAAATGTGGCCACAGAAAGCTGCAACTCAGCTGCTGAAGGTGATCGAGCGACAGAATTTATTCTCGTTCCTGCGTCGACACACGACTTCAAACAGCGCTGCATGTTTCTGATCGCAGTGTGTGTGTGTGTGTGTGTGTGTGTGTGTGTGTGTGTGTGTGTGTGTGTGTGTGTGTGTGTGTGTGTGTGTGTGTGTCAGCAGGATCTGTTCCTCCCTGCAGGAATCCCTCCGGCTCTTTAATGCTGGTGGTTTCTGTATGTTTCTCTTTGTTTATTTTATTCACACACACACACACACACTGCTCTCCTCCCCCGGCACATTACACACACATACATTACTGATGCAAACACGCCTTCTGATGTTTCACTGTGTGCATCATGCAGCTGTTTCTGTTCAATAAATCCCTTTTCGACCATAAAAACACGAGTCTCCTCGTCTTCAGGCTGAGTTCCTCTCAGTTCCTCTCAGTTTCAGGGTTCCTGTGTTCTGCATGTTCCTCTCTGTTCACCTGTTAGAGCTCAATAACTGGGACACTTGAACGCAACAGAGCCGCAGGTGTTTTTACTGCTGAGTGGCCCCTTAAACTGTGTTCAGTTTATTATATTAGCACATTATTAAGCATTTATATGTATGCAGCATCGTTATAATGCAATTTGTTGCTCTACTTTTGTTCTCTGTACTCGGTAGTTTAATCTGTAACGATGCAAAGTATTTTTAAATTTCATCTTATGTTTTGGAAATAAACTCTTGATTTGCTCAGCAGCTTCATGAACGCAGCGCAGCAAAAAAAACATAAAGATGCAAAAAAAAACCAAACAAATACTAGCAAAGCAGTACTCCGCAGTGAAGTAATAAGTAAATGTACTTCGTTACATTGCACTGCTGCCCTGCGATGTTATTCAAAGTGGGAAAAAATTAGTGCGTTCACCTGTGCAGGTGAGCCTGCAGGTGTTTCTCGTTGCGTTGCCTCCGCTGCTGCTGTGCGCCAAAGTTTCGGCTTTGGAAAAAAAACGCAAACCTTGTTGCGGGATTCTCCGCAAACAAGATACCGTTACTTTTACGAAAATGTCTCTGATCAACTTCCGACACCCTGAAGGTTTAAAGTCGACTTAAAAATAATCGATTAATCATGGAAACAAAAGAAAGAGGGAAGGAAACTTACAAAGCATTCGTGCAGGAGCAAAGATCCACCTGGTGCAGGTTACCTGCACAGGTATGACGAGGTGAACCAAAGCGTCCGTTTAATTCAGGCGGGGCTGCGCGTGACGAGCGTCAGGTTGCGGGTCTCTGCGGTTGAGCTGAACGGAACCGGTTGCAAAACGACTCAGTTACGTCCAGAGGAAGAAGCTGACGTGACAACAGGTGGATCAACAGCACGGTGAGAAGGTGCCCGTGACGTCACCGGCGGAATGTGCTCCAGGATTGGCTGAAACGTTTGTTCACACGGGCAACCGTTCCCATGGCAACGCAACTACACGGAGATGCGGACATCACACATCTCCATCCCGGTTTGAAAAAAACACACAGACGAGTTTAACTGTGAAGGAGATTTTTTTAAAAAAAGAGTTTGAGTCCGAGCTGTTTCTCTTTAAACGATAATTAAAATGAATTTTTGCATCTTTTTGCATCACAGAAACATAAGGAAGTGTTTTGTTTTAGTTTCGGTTTTAATGTTTGACTGAAGGAAAAAACTTTCTGTGTGTTAGTTTTGTATTCAAGAAGAGTTTGAGCTCTTAAATCACAGTTACAGAGTTCACGAAGAAACAGAAAGTTCAATCAAATCTGATCTTGCAGATTATTCCCCTCGGGGATCAATAAAGTATTTCTGATTCTGATTCTGATTCTGATTAAAAAACAGTGAGTTGTATTTACATGGCTGATTCTACTGAGATGAACGAAGCAGAAAAAAAATCTTAAATGGCCAAATTTATTGTTCACAGAAAGTCAGAGAATGTTCTGAATCTTTTCTACTTCATTCTTTAGTTGTGTGTCTTCATGCAGATTCAGTTTCTTTAAAATATCACAGTTTGAGGAGAAAAGCTCAGCTTCATAAACTAGATAGTTACAGAAAACCCACATTTTTAAAAAACTGCAGGATGTGAAGTGAAAATGATGAAGGTTTCGTGCTTTAATGTTGTAGTTTAGGAAGGAAACCTGTCAATTATCTGTCACCAAAACACCTTTATTAAGATTTATTATCCTAACAGTAGACATACTTTAGATCTAGTTAATAATTAGAAGTTTAAAGAACCCAAATTTGATAAAATATGCAAAATCAAGCCAGTAAAACTGATTATTTATGTATTTTTTTAGTCTCTTTATGGGCTGAAAGTCCTGAACATGCAAACAAAAACACCATGTACGAGTTTGCACATCTGAAATACTCTCATCTCCTTTAACTTTTTAAAATGATCCTGGTTTAATACCAGATTTTAAAATCAATCCTTGATTTGCAAAGACTGAAAAGCACAAATTATAAATTTCCAAGTAAACTCCTCGTCATCAGGACCGACGAGTTCCTGTTTGTGTGTCTGTGATTCCAAAGAACTTAAAAGATTCAATTATTGTAAGAGATTTCTAAAAAAGGATAAATATAATTGCACAATAATGAAGAAAGAAAAAACATTAATCTCTGATATTTATTCCTTGGATGTCACACAATTTAATTTCCCTTTAATTTTAATCCAAACTCAGTCTCAGTTCTTTTCAGGCCTTTGATTTTTCAGTTTCTGTTGCATCATAAAAGCAGTTTTCTACAATCATTACGATCATGGCTGCTAAATATATTTAATTTGGAGGCTTTATGCTTCTGTTTAAGTGTCTCCTTTATTTAAAATGAGCAAACAGTGGTGTAAATGTAAGTTATTGTCTTTTTTAAAAAACACATTCTTATTAAACGCATCCTGAGACGCCACAGGGGTTCTTTGAACTCATCACGGAGTGAACAAAAGGCTCGGCAGGCCTGAGAGAGGATGAGGATGATCTGCAGAGACAGGCAGAGCTCATATTTTGGCACAGGAGATGTAAAAATAGGTTTCCATGAAGTGGCCATGATGAGGCAACTATCAACTCTCCAGAGTGCCACAGTTTTCTCTGAGCCCCCGCAGGACCGCTGCGGGAAAATCAGACATATTTATGCGTTTGGAGGCTGATAGAGGCCATAAATTATTCTTAATTTGGCCAAAATGCAATAAAACAGCAGCTATAGGTGAGAGGAGGATGAATTGGCCTACACATCCTGTCGCTCTGTCAGTCAAACCTCCAAATAAGAAACCGGAGGATCGCCTACAAACAGCATCCATCACCGGGACCGACACGGGAATAAAACCCCCCCAGAGGCGGTGAGACGGGGAGCGGACGGTCGTACTTACTGTCCGAGGCCATGGCTGCGGTCCTTCCCCTCAGACTGACGGCGGAACCGGGCGTTTGTTCGGCGGAGCAGAGGCAGCAGCGTCCCCGCCGCTCCTCATCCTCCAGACCCGCAAATCTGCAGCCACACAGGCGGTGAGCGAAGACCACTTCACGTACTGTAGGGAACTTCTATACTCAACGGGTTTGAGTTCATCTCGTTTTCTAAATTAGGTCATTTAAACCTTTAAATTAAGACTTTTCCCCGTTAAATTAGTCATACGTAGACTAAAAACTAATAATCCTGCTATAAAATTGATTAAATTTTGGAAGCAATACGTTACAATTCACAAAACCCACGGTCCTTGAACTCATCCATCCCTACAAAGCCAATGAGCAGGAAATAAGCTCATGCTAAATATTTAGTCTAGATTATGTTAAATTTGAAATAAATTTGAATTAATTTTTTTACACTGCTTGCTGACATTTTTTTAACAATTTAAAATAGAAACAGATATATAAAATCATAAAGAAAAAAGCTAAAACAAAATAAAACAGTTTAGTCCAGTTTAAACTAGCTAACTGATGAATTAGCCTCGTCTAGCTTTGGCTAATGAAACTTTGTGTGTGCTGCTTCTCTTCCTATGAACTCTAATTAAAACATATCCATTTTAATTAACTAAAACATTGTAAGTCATCGTACGTAAGTGATAACTACAGTGAATATAAAAATTAGCTTTATATGATAAAATTAAAGTCAATATTTTAACACCCAAGGAAATAAAGGTCAAGCAGCAGAACAGAAATCTAGTATGCACGTTTTGAAGAAGTGCACATATTTTGCAGACACAAACTACGTTTCCTTCACAGTAAATATATAAGAGGCAGGTTCAGAGTCCATTTTCAATAAGTGATGGCTGTTAAACTGTGAAGATAAAGCCAGTAATTTATTAAGCTTTGTTGAATTTTCCATTTTTTTTTCCATTTAAGAACAGAAGCAGAGTCAAAACAATAGTTTTCCTTTAACAGAGCGGTTTAGATTTTAGCCATTTTAAGACTCTACTCATCAATATGAAGCATTTTAAAATGTAAAAACATTCAACATTTCTATAAAACAGAACTTGTAGCAAAAACATTCAGGATTTAAAAAATACATTTCAAAAATAAAAACTATATTAACATTTTAAAAACAAACATTAAATCTACTGAACAGCAGCTCCGGTCAGGACGCAGGTTGACTCCTGATTTTTTCCTCATCAACTCGTCTCTTTTCTGGAAATTCTTGTTTTTTCTGAGTGGAGGAAAAAGAAAACAATGTAAAAAAAAAAAAAAAAAGTTGATTGTGATTTGGCAAGAAAAAGTCAATTTATCACAAGTTTTATGATCAAAGGAGACGTGTGGCTTTTCAAACCTGGAATAAAACATGAAATCTCTCTGATATATCGTGTAGCTGCTGGCTTGTTACCTTCAGGAACAAAGTTCAGCGCGGTGAGTCGGGTGATGTTGGTCGTCTCTGCGGCTTCTTTCCAAATGTCACCTGACAGGAAGAAGTTTCAGTTAATGAGGATTTTTTAATGAAACTTTAAAGCTAGAAGATCAAACCTCAGAGGCTGATGTCCCTCTGCCTGACTTATCCTCCTCCAAGAGAGAGAAAAAGAGTCTCATACATTTTTTTTTACTTCTGTTTTACTTCTGTTATAGTATTTATTCAATTTTGATCATAAATTTCAGTCATTTCCACTCAGACACAGTTGATCCATCAGTCTGTCAGGCGGAAACTATATTGTGATTCTTATAATTACATCTTTTCTGTCACTAAATTATTCATACACAGTTTTAATGATTCACATCACTACTCGCATCATTTATTTAACCATTACATATTAAAGTAAGGTTGAAAGCAGAATTTACCTGAGATATGTACGTTCTCGACAGTTCTGGCTTTGAGTGATGGTTTATTTATTCTGCAGTACTCTGACGAGCCGGAAGGTCCGGCCTCGTTACTCGTGAAGTCCATCTCCACCTGACGATGACGCCGTGACTTGGAGGCCTGAGAAAAGATTTGAAAGAACGCATTTCACTTCACAAACAATTTGTAGGAAAAGAAAAGGACTGAATGTTCATTTGTAACATATTTAAAGAAAATATGAATAAAAATAAACAATGTGAAACACAAACCTCTGTTGCCTGTCCGTACGCTTTCGACTTGATGGAGGCGAGGAGGTCAGCTCTCTTGGTGCACTTAGGACACAAAACATGAAGACAGTCAACATCTCTGGACACTTATTACAACTTAAACTAGTCTTTATTTTAATATTAAACCCTCATTGAGGGGAATGCCTTCATTTCCAGTTATCTTGAGAGTTAAGACAAAATTATTCAACCAGAAAACAACAAAAAACAACAGAACAAATGGATAAATAAACAGAAACTGACGCCTGACACGTCGTCCTGTTAAAGACCCAGCTTTTTTATGACAAACTGCAGTAAGAACCGTAGAAAAGGTAGAAATCAAAGACCCTCATGTACATCACCTCAGTTTGAGTGTTTAAAATCCTGCAGACACAAAGTGCACAGGTGATGCTTTCAGGTCACAAGTTAAGTTTCATGGGGTGTAACTGACCTCCAGCTGAGACGACGTTCCCTCATTACTGTCCTCGTCTTCAACAGTCCCGTCCTGAGAGAAAAGGCACATCGACAGCAGCAGAAAGACCATTATTACAAAAAAAGAAAGAAAAGAAAACATGGAAAAGCATTAATATCTCTTATATCATCTTTTGCAGTTTACAAATTATTGGAATAATTTTTTTGTTCCTGTGGCTTTTCGTCTCATGAAACACAAAACATAACT
>JAPZDV010000007.1:1479191-1498205 GCA_029814665.1 Acanthurus lineatus | reverse complement strand
TAAAGATCCTCCTTACCACAACGATGCTGCTCCCATGAGCCAGCCCTTAACACGGGGAGGTGGGGGGGGGGATATGAATGGATGAAAGCTAAATCACAGAGTTAACTTCAAGCAGGAAAAACAAGACTGAATAGCTGAAGAAACGACCACAATGTGTTGTTGACTTTTGTCGTTTAGCAAGAAAAAACTATTCCTGCATCGTCTCGTACATGAAGTATGAAGTTTAACCTGAATAAAAAAAGTAAAAATGCTAACTGTCTCACTTAATTCTCAAATATTTATAATTTAAAACGATCTGGTGCAGTTAAAATAATAAATTAGTATTAATTTACTTTTACATTGTGGGTTTAAATAGAGGATAAATCTGCCATGGGGCCCCCTAGCGGTTCATTCTGGCTCTGCTTCTTTTTTTTTGAGGAATTTGATGACATAAATTACTTTTTCTTAAAACATCTGGTGCACATCTGTAATTATGCTTTTTATTAAAGTTACTATGGAGCAGACATTGATAATTAATTATTATACATAATGTAGACGTGGCAGGATGAGTGATTTTAAATAATAATTGGATGTCAATTAATAAAGATTATGTTTTTATCTAAATATTCTAGGGGTTTTTTTTAAATTTATTCTATGTAATGTTTGTTTTTCACTTGAGATTAGATGAAATTGTGTTTGTTTTGGTTTAAAAATGATGATATATGATATAAAATATGATGAATATAACATGAAAGGTAGACAGACAGGTGTGGATCAGGAGAGAGAGAGAGAGGGAGAGAGAGAGAGAGTGGGGGAGAGTCTGAATGGGAAAGGTAGAGCGACATGCACTCATAGTGGGGGGAGCAGAGAGAGAGAGAGAGTGAGGGAGAGAGAGGGAGAGAGAGTCGCCATTACTGCCTGGCAGTGCTGCTGAGAGGGGAGGGAGCAGGGAGGCAGGTTTCGGCTTACAACGCATACCACACCAACAGCACGAAAATACACGAAAATAACGCTACAGGCTCACCCGCCGTCTGGAAATACACCGGGACTACACCTCCAGCTGAAACCCCCCAACTTCGGATTCTGTCGTGGGTGTGTGTGTGTGTGGAGGTGGGGGGGGGGACACACCGGAGACCGCAGACTGTGGATTGTAAAAAAAAAGGAGTTTTTTTGTTGTATTTTTGTAATGTGGGAATGCTTTCTCCTCTTCTCCGTGGTATGTGGATCTGGGAGCGACCATGTTATTAGGTGGGTAGGGGAATGTATTCGGATTGGGACTTCATTAGCTTTAGCTAGCTTTTTACACTGTTTCATCTGCTAAAACCTGGGCTCCAGGGCTAACGCTATATAACCCGGGTCAGATGTGAATGTGAGTCCGTGCTGTGAAAGTGGCCCACGTTTCGTGTTTTTTTTTTTTGCTTTTAAAACGGCTCTCTTCCCAACGTTAGCCCGGGTTTGGTGTTGCTAACGCTAGCTAGCTAACTATCCTTCAGCCTCTTGGCATGCGAGGCTAGCACGGCTCGGCTAATGTTAGCTATTCGGGATTTTGGAATGGAAAGGTGGGATTTTTCTTCTTCTTCTTCTTCTCTTTCTCCTGAAGTATCAGGGCCAAACCAGGCCGAGCCGAGCCGAGCCGAGCCGGGTTTCATCGTTTTTATCTCCCGGGTTGGAAAAAAAAACAGTTGACCGCCGTTTTAAATCGTGTGGTTTTACGGCGCATTGACGCATTTTTAAACATTAACGTCTGTCGGTTTTAATTCAAGATGAACAAACTCGGTAACCGTAAACGTTAACTCCCATAACTCACTCCCGTTCCCCGGTTGAGCCCCCCCTCCTCTTTTTTTTTTTTTTTTAATTGAGTTCGGGGTTTTTTTTTGCGTGACATCCACCCTTTTCAGTGCGGTTTAGTTCAACGTAAAAGACGAGATATCTTCCCAAATTAAGCTTTTTTGGGGGGTAAATAAACTGAAATTAACATCCGAGTTCAGAGTGTTAACACTGATTTATTCTCCCAAATTTTTTATTAATCTATTCAGAGTTCGTTTTTAAAAAGTTGTTGGGTTGCCAGTTTTTTTTTAAACATAAATGTCCTGCTAAACGCTAACATTAGCATCAGGGGATGGATGGAGGGTCAGATTGAACATCCCGACATTAATAAGGTGTTTTTTTACACATTAAAACCCCAAAATGTCTCTGTTTTAATGAGAGGTTGTAAATCACAGTTGTCATCAGCAGCTTATTAACTTTTTTAAAAATTTTATTTCTTATTTTTTATTCTGTGTCCAGCAGTGAGTCTGTCAGGTCAGTGGGTTTGTCCTGCTGCAGCTCTGCATGCCATTTGCATTGACTGTGGACTGCTGCAGCTCCCTTTGCCCTTTACCCAAACTCTCTTTTTAAAGGGACAGTCCGGCTTTTTTATCTGACCAAGCCAGCCTGGTGGTTTTTCACCAACCTCATGCAGTCATCTCAGTGTTTTCTCATAGAAAATATAAAACATAGTGTGAGTTATAGAGATTACTAAAGGCATCAGTCGCTCGTAGGATTCAACAGTAGCACTGAAAAATAAAAATATGGTTAATAATTGATTCTTTTTTGGCATCTGAAAAGAATAAGTTGGACTCTGTTTATCTTTATTTGTCTCGTTAGCAGGTTTTGTCTTTGAATAGGCTGTTTGGAATAAAGCTCTTGACCTGCTTTGCTTTACAGAGTTGGAAACTCCCATCAACAGTCATACTGGTATTATTATTTTTTTTTAATTTTTATTGTACATAGATTGAGTAATATCAGGACTGACAGAGTGGATAAGGCACGTTTGGAAAGCTTTGCACCTGCGTCTGCTTGAAGACCAGGAAAAACTGCAAATTGGTATTGGCGTATGCTAACACGGTTGGAAATGTTTTGTGTTAATTAGCTTCAATCAGCCGTGTAAAGACACTGATATGGACAAGCCCTTTTTCTGACTGATGACGAGGTTTACTGTTTTGGGTTTGGCCTATAAACTGTTGATCTGACATCATCTGACACACCAGGAAGGGGAAGTCGGATGAGATGGCGCTCGACTTCAGGTCTGGACCTGACTCTGAGCAGGGTGACATCATTTTTTGAAGTGAGCTTTGTGCTAAAAAACACCTGAGGTATTTAAAAGAAGTTGTTTTCCTGTAAGCACCAGCAAGTTTTGAATTTGAGTAACCAAAGCTTTATTTAAATACTTCGCTTTGCAGCTGCACGGTAACCACTGTAGTCTAGTTATTGCTAAAATATTTGTGGTTTTTTATTTCTCTCTTGAAGCAGATTGGCTATTAGAGCAAATTGTTGTATTCTAGATACATTTCGAGAATAATGCCTCTGTGGTGTGTTTGTTGTTTTTTGCTCGTTTTACAGCTGTTCCTCTGACGATTAGAGAACTGAAATTTAAAACTGCAGCAAAGTGTGTTGTTGCTCAGTGTAATGATGTCCGTGACAGTTAGAGGGTTAACATTTTGAAAGTGAGTACCCAGAAATCCTGCGAGGCGGGGTTTAGCAAACGACTCCAGCTCTGGCTGGTCTGTCATGATTTGCACTAAGAGAAGAGGGGGAAAAAAGATGAAATGTTTGGGGAGTCCATTTTTCTCCGGGCTCTTTGCTTAATAGGAGGCAGTTTGGATTTAGCTCATAAGTCTTGATTCATCTCTTCCTGTGGGAGAAAAGTTGTCTGAGCACAAAATCAGAATTCTTGTTTTTGTCTGAAACAAAATGAGTCTGTGGCGTCTCATTTAAAAAGTAGGTGGGGGAGCTACATCTTGTGATTTATGCTTAAAAAGAAAAATAAAGTTGATTTTTTTTTTACCTAAACATCCAGCTGGGTGCATCTTTTAAAGGTCTAACATCCTTGGCAGTGCGTTCTGCTCTGCTTTCAAGGCTTAACAGCATTTAGTCATCACTAAAACCAGCTTGCCAAGTGATACCTTAATCCCCCCTGCAGCCTCGCAGTGAAAAGACTAATCATAATGCACAAGGCTACTTTTAGCTAATAGTGCAGCACAAATGTAGTTCGGGCTGCAGCGTTGGCTGTTTGTGGTGAAAAGACCATGACAGACTCCATCTGTGTGTTTACATTATACAGCTATCTGGCACTGCACTGCTGCCATTCATCTTATCGTGCATGTTAACATTTATTCATGAGTCTTTTATTGACCCCAGTGTTGACAGCAGCGTGAATATAGACTTTGATATTGGCTAATAAAAATGCAAAACAGATACTTGGATTTGGGTGACTGCTCCTCTCAAACACTGTCGTTGGGATGGGAAGCAGAGAGGAAGAATGTAGGGCAGGAAAAATCAGTTGGTTGGAGAATCAACAGGAAACTAATAGATATCAGTTGTTGTAATTGATGGGTTTTTTTTTGTCTGTTGCCAACTAGAGATCCCAAATGTGTCCTAGTTGCAGCGAGAAAAGTGGCTCATTTGGTGCAGTTTAATGTCATAAATTCAATATTAAGGAAATTTTTGGCTGCTGGTCAGACGAAGGAAGCAACTGGAAACCACCGCTTGTTAATTTGTAAGGGCTATTTTTGCCCTTTGTAAATTTAAATTAATCAATAAATGATAAACGACATGAGCAGATAATAAATGCATGTGCTCCACCTGTTTATAAGCCCGGATACACTTTTTCCCTGGCTGGCTGCTTCAGTCAGGCGTGGCACATGAAGCAGCACAGAGTTTATTGTAGGGGCTCGTGGTTAGATATGTAAACCTGACTGACCTGCTGGTCGGTTCGCTCTCTGACATCATCCAATGTATCAGGTGTGTTTCAGGTGCTCCTGCTCGGAGACGCCGGGATTATAAAATCAAGTGACAAGACATTCAGGCAAAATTACTGCAGGTCATGTAGCAAGTTTTACTCAAAAGGTCAAGCTCACTTGTATTTGTCGTGTCACAAATAAGATAAGGAAGGCTTGTGATCTCTTTTGTACATTAGATAATTGAATTCAGTGGAGAGCATCTGTGTCTCCTCCTTGTTTTGTAATTCTGAAGAAATACAAATGCTGTTTGTTTCCTCAAGTTGTCGTAGATCTGCTGAGCTCAGACGATTTTATTTCCTCGAGCAAAGCCCCTGCAGAGGCGACATTTTCACCTCGGTCTTTATAAACAGTCAGGGAAACCTCATTGCTTCGACTCAGTGGGCTGAATTTTTTTTTTACTCTGGTGCAGTTTCTCAGGCTCAGCATGGCGTCGTGCTGCAGCTAGCAGTCCCAAGCTCAGGCAAATTCACTGGCGGGTTGCCATCGTTCTGTTAAACACAACAATGACTGCAATTCTCTCTAAAGTTATCAGCCTGTAGCTAGGTCATCGAGTGGTTCAGCTCATTTGACTGAGGCAGTTTCGGATAATAAAGATAGAAAGGTTGCATAGTCAGTCAGATACACGTGTTTTATTTTTGCCACAGTGGTAGTTTTCACAATCTGCTGACTATCGGTATTGTCAGCAGTGAAACATTTTATTTTGCCCAATTAATTTGGATTGGACAAAGCGCAAGCGGCAAAATAATTTGTTCTAGCAAGTAATTAAGACTGTCAGTTAGGATTAATAATCATGACCAGAATATCAGGCACAATATATTACTAGAATGTCTGACAACTAGTCAGGATTATGTGTTTAGTCCTAATCATGTAGCTCCAGGATGTGCTGATGATGATGGCGAATCTGTGAACTGATTTATTTTCTCTGTTTCATTCTCACAGCGAAGCAAATCATTTCTAGGTCAGTGACTGTCAAAGGGCTGGAGTTGCATGCCATTTTTATCCTGCCTCGGCACAAATTGGTTGAAAGCACTTCTTTTTCTCTGCGAGGGGAAAAGTGACATTGCCGAGCATGGTTCATGATTGAATTACTTTCCCTTTCTCTTATATAAGTTGTACTGTTTCACTTTGGTCTTTGTTTTCTCAAAGATCATTTTGGTATCACATTTTTTTAATACTGAATTTCTCTCTCTCTTTTTTTTTTTTTTTAGAGATAAAGAAGAATTCTTCATGACATTTTTATATTAGGTTGCACAGGACCAGAGTGTTTTATCTCTCACACATGAAAAGCCACTTCGAACCCTTTTATTAAGTTTTTAACACTCTCCTGACAACTCCCATGAATCACCATAACATACATATGTCTGTCCCAGAGGGATATGCATAGAAATAAAAACCTAATTATTTTATTTGTGATAAGGAGACTGAAGTGTTCTGAGGACAAATCAGTGCAAATATGTTTTTGTTTGTTTTCCATTTACTGTTTCTAACTGTGAATTCCATGTCTTGCAGGCAGTTGATAAAAGGAGGAGCCGGCTGTTCTATCCCAGCTTAATGAAGACCCAGGATAGAAACTGAGAGAGATAAAAAGAGTTGGAGGGGGGGGACTCACCACTGCCGAGGGGAAAAAAACAGAATGAAAATGCCTCTGCACCACTGACAAGCAGAATTGGAATGATATCTTGACCTTTTTCCTGAAAGTGACCAAGTTAGCGATGAACGGGGGGATATAATGGCCAAGAACAAGGATGCGCGCCCCCCGACATTCGCCGTCAGTGTGGTTGGCCTCTCAGGTACAGAGAAAGAGAAGGGAAATTGCGGAGTGGGCAAATCCTGCCTATGCAACCGATATGTGCGTCCCGATGCGGACAGCTACTACTCGGAGCACACCTCAGTGCTGAGCACAATAGACTTTGGGGGACGTGTGGTTAACAATGACCACTTCCTGTACTGGGGGGAGGTGTCCCATCGAGGGGACGATGGGTTGGACTGTAAAATTCAAATCATCGAACAGACAGAGTTCATTGACGACCAGACATTTCTTCCGCATCGGAGTACCAACCTGCAGCCGTACACTAAACGGGCGGCGGCGACCAAGCTTCAGTCGGCAGAGAAGCTCATGTACATCTGCACCGACCAGCTGGGCTTGGAGCAGGACTTCGACCAGAAGCAGATGCCCGATGGGAAGTTGAACATCGACGGCTTTTTGCTCTGCATTGATGTCAGCAAGGGTTGCAATCGGAAGTTTGATGACCAAATGAAATTTGTCAACAGCCTTTATTCCCAAATTGTCAAGTCGAAGAAGCCCATTGTTGTTGCCGCCGCAAAATGTGACGACTGCGTGGACCAGAACCTGAGGGAACTGCAGGCCTTTGTCGCCAGCAAGAAGAACCTGCTGCTGATCGAGACGTCGGCACGCTCTAATGTCAACGTGGAGCTCTGCTTCAACGCTCTCATCCAGCAGCTGGATAAAACAAGGGGCAAGCCAAAAACTGTGCCATACCTGGAGGCCTATAAAATCCAACAGCAGCTCGTTGCCTCAGTATCACATAGATTCGAGAAGTTGATGGTACACTCGCTGAGAGATTACCACACCACGTGGAAAACAGTGGCCAATAATCTGAAGGGCCAACCGGACTATGATGAGTTCATCACCTTGGAGGGGTCGAGGAAAGCACGCAACATGTTCACAAAGCACATTGCACAACTGAAGCAGGAGCACATCAGGAAGAGGAGGGAAGAGTACCTGACAACATTACCCAAGACCCTTAACAACCTCCTCAATAACCTGGAGGAGGTCGAACACCTCTCGTGGCCTGAGGCTCAGAGTGTGATCCGAAACCGAACCGATTTCCATTACTGGTTCGTGGTTCTGGAACAAACGCCGTGGGACGAGACGGACCACATTGACAACAGCGACCGGAGGATACCCTTTGACCTCCTTGACACGCCTGATGGTGAGAGAATTTACCATAACCACGTCCAGCACCTTCAGTCTGAGAAGAGGAGAGTGGAGATGAAAGAGAGGTTCAAAAAGACGCTGGAGAGGGTTCATTTTATCAGTCCAGGTCAGCCTTGGGAGGAAGTGATGTGCTTCGTCATGGAGGACGAGGCCTACAAGTACATCACAGAATCAGATAGGAGGGATGTTTACTGCAGACACCAGCAGGAAATAGTTGAACGGGCCAAGGAGGATTTTCAGGAAATGCTTTTTGAGCATGCTGAGCTATTCTATGACCTGGATCTGAATGCCACCCCCAGCTGTGATAAGATGAGCGAAATTCACAGTGTGCTGAATGAGGAGCCCAGATACAGAGCACTGCAGAAACTTGCCCCAGATAGAGAATCGCTCCTCCTCAAACACATTGGATTTGTTTACCATCCCACAAAGGAGACATGCCTGAGCGGGCAGAACTGTGTGGATCTGAAAGTGGAGCAGGTTTTAGCAAACAGGCTGGTGCAGCTCGACCACGGACGCACTAATGTCTACTATAACAGTGCCAACATTGATAAGATCAACCTCTGCCTCCTGGGAAGGGAAGGTCTCTCGCAGGAATTAGCCAATGAGATCAGAGCTCAGTCCACGGATGATGAATACACTCTTGATGGTAAAATTTATGAACTGGAGCTCCTGCCAGTGGACGTGAACTCCACGCTGCTCTTTAGCCACTCGTGGGTCAACACTTTCAAACCACACGGCTGCTTTTGTGTGTTCAACTCCATAGAGTCTCTGAACTGTATCGGAGATTGCATAGGAAGGATCAGAGCAGAGATACAGCAGAGCAGAAGAGAGAGGTTCGCTCAGCCGCTGCCATTCATTCTCATTCTGGCTAATCAAAGGGACAGTGTTTGCAAAAATATTCCTATCCTGAAGCACCAGGGCCAACAGCTGGCAAATAAGTTGCAGTGCACCTTTGTTGACATCCCCTCAGGGGCTTTTCCTCGTAAATTCACAGAGTTCCAAATTAAACAGGGTCTCCGAGCGGTTCTGGAGGGGCTGAAGCATAACTTTGATGTCTTGGCCCCGCTGCCCTGTATCAAAGACATGTCTGAGACTGACCTTAGGATAGTCATGTGCGCCATGTGCTGGGATCCCTTCAGCGTCGACCTCATCCTCTCACCTTTCCTCGACTCGCACTGCTGCAGTGCAGGGCAGCCGGGCCAGAGCAACACGCTGATACTGGACAAGATCATCGGGGACAGCAGGAGGAGGATCCAGGTCACTGTCCTCTCCTACCACTCTGCTATCGGCGTCCGCAAAGACGAGCTGGTGCACGGCTACATACTGGTCTACTCTGCCAAACGCAAGGCCTCCATGGCGACCCTGCGGGCATTCTTGGCCGAAGTCCAGGACGTAATCCCCGTCCAGATGGTGGCGATCACAGACAGTCAGGCGGACTTCTTTGAGAATGATGCCATCAAGGAGTTGATGACGGAGGGGGAGCACATCGCCACAGAGATCGCTGCCAAGTTCACGGCACTCTACTCGCTGTCACAGTATCACCGTCAGACGGAGGTTTTTACACCCTTCTTCAACGAAGTGCTGGAGAAGAAGCCGAGCATCGAGAGCTCCTTCCTGTTTGACAGCTCGTCACGGGAGTGCACCACGGGTGCCAGCGAAGACGTCTTCCCCACCTCGCCGCATAGCCATTCCCCAGCCTACAACACCTATTATCCAGAGTCTGATGATGATAATGAGGCCCCCCCACCTTACAGTCCAATAGGTGATGACGTTCAGCTTCTCCCCACCCCCAGCGAGCGGGCCAAGTACCGGATCGACCTGGAAGGCAACGAGTACCCGGTCCATAGCACGCCTGTTGGAGACCATGAACGCAATCACAAAGTGCCTCCACCTGTCCGACCCAAGCCAGTGCTCCCCAAACCCAATGTTAAAAAGCTGGACCCCAACCTGCTCAAAACCATCGAGGCTGGCATGCGGAGCAACCGTAGGATGCCGCGTGGCCCGATCACACATACCGAGGACGTGGAGGCGTCAGACAACTATGCAGATCCTGCAGACACTTTGCTCAGGTCCAGGGGCTTTCACAACGACGACATATACGCTGTGCCTGATGACGCACACAGCCGTCTGGTTAAAATAAGAAACTCCTACGGCGGGTTGCATGGCCTTCATGGAGGGGGAGAGGAAGAGAATGGATTTGACAGGAAGTCCCAAGCTGGACGGCGGCCGTCGAAATACAAACATCGTTCCAAAATCCTGTTCAGCAAGACGAAGGCCTACCAAAGACGATTCCAGTCCGACAGCGACGGAGAGGAGTCTGGACCCGCCACCCAGAAAAAGAAAAAGGGAAGAGCCCACCGAGGCAGCGAGGAGGACCCTCTGCTTTCCCCTGCTGATCCCTGGAAGGGTGGGATAGATAACCCTGCCATCACCTCTGACCCTGAGCAGGAGGACAAGAAGATGAAGAAGAAGAAGACACCCAAGACGCCGAAGGAGCCGAAGAAGGTGAGTCGTGTCTGTCATGAATCAGCCTTTTTCAGAGTTTTCATGTTAGGTCAGTCTTATCACCTAAAGACTTCAAATTGCTTTTCAGAGCAACATTAGATAGAAAGAAGCAAGACAGCAAAGAAATTATAGTCTGCGAGAAGGTGAACTGCTGCTTTCTTGAGTTTTTTAAGAGAGATTCAAAGAGCTTCAGTGCATTGTGTGAGAGAATGAAAGAGTGTGTATGTGAAACAGAGCAGAAGAGATTGTAGGCAAGAGTGTGTGGGTGTGAGATATGAGCAGATTTCTGTTTTTAATAGGCCTGGGACTCATTGTAAGACTAAACTAATTTGATAATTGATTGATCAGCCCCTCTGCTGAAATGGTTTATGAGCCTCCCCATCTTACGGGCCCCACACAACCATTAAAAATCTTGATAATAAAGACAGTAGGACTCTGTCTGTGTAATCTCAGGGCGAAGGCTGCATCTGTGATATGATGCCTCCTCATTCTTTACAACAACTCTCCAATGACTCAAGATACACAAATATAGTTTAAAATCAACCGCATTTGATTCAGCCACTATTGTTTGATAAAACTGTATGCACACACGTATGAACCCGTCACTTTTTATGACGACATCAACACACAAATGTTGAAACACGTGCATAAAAAAGCACATAAAAGCTTCTACAAAGTATGCATATGCACACACCAACTTATAAGCAAGCTCATAAAGCAATAAACTGATTCCAAACAATTTACTTATAAGTGCTTTCAGATTAAAGCTAAATGACTGAAGTCTAAAATAGTGACAGTGTTTGTAAGTCGGCACCAAATGCTCAAAATAGATCTCAGTCAGTTTTATTAAAGCATTGTCAAATCAAGCTTTAAATCTTATTTTGATTAAAAATGTATGCTGTCACTTGAAAAATGTAAAACACAGAAATGTTGCCTCCTGGCAGTACTGCCATTTAGCAGTACATGATTGCACAAACACACAGTTGCGAGCGAGCAAATCTGATAATAGTGTGCAAATCAGTATAGAAATGGCCGCCGGCGCTACATGAGCGTCATGAATGCAGGGCATTGTTGTAACATTCAAACTGTCTTTGATAATCAGAGGGGAGAGCGAAAAAGAGAACCACAAGGTACAAAATGGAAGGTGTTTAGTCGCCGTCCTGGCCAATTAGAGAGGAGCCTGAACCACTGTAGGCATGACAACACTTTGAAGAGCAGAGGAGTGTGGGAAATCAAAGCCACCTCGCTTACTTGTTTCTCATCCCGGCTTCAGTTTTGAATAACGTTTTTTTTTTAATCTGTTTTTGTCTTCTCTCTTCTTGTCTTCCTCCACATGGACCTCCCTCTGCTTTCTCCCTCTCTTTCCCTTCATCCCACTAACTTTCTTTCTGATCTGCGTCCCGATTGCCCTCCTCCTCCTCCTCCTCCTCCTCCTCCTCCTCCTCCTCCTCTTCCTCTCTGATATATTTTGCCTTCTCATCACCCTCTCTCCTCCATTTTTTTGTTCTCCCTTGTGTCTCTTTCTCAATTCCCTCTTCTTAAATTCCTTTCCCCTTTTCTTTCTGTCTCCTCATGCTTTTCCTTTTTTCTTCTTCACTTGTTTTTCCCTCTCTACTGGCTGCATTTTTTCCATTCATTATTATTATTATTATTATTAACCTAACCTACTCTTGTCTTTCCTCTTCTCTTATACCTCAATCTGCTCTCAACAACTAATGCTACTTGTTTCCTGTATTAATACTTCCCCATTTATTTGATGCTATTTTTCTTCCCTCTTCATTTCCTCATTTTTTTGCCCTCTCCTCACTATCTTTTTCCTCTCCTTTCTAATTTCCCTTCCTCCTCTTCATCCTCTTTCTGCTAACTTCCTCCTTTCTTTTTCTCCTTTTCTCATTCCTGTATAACTCCTTCTTGTTATTTCTCCTCCTTCACCTTGGTTGGTTCATCTCCTCTCATCCCTCTTCTTCTCTTGTTTCCTATAACAGCCCAGATCCAAGCCCCCCAAGCCTCTGTACCCTCCCACCCGCAGAAACTGGGAGAGCAACTACTTTGGCGTTCCCCTGCAGAGTCTGGTGACCCCGGATCGACCCATCCCACTCTTCATCGAGAAATGTGTTGAGTACATCGAGCGCACAGGTGAGTCATGCCTTTTTCATCAGTTTCTCTCTGATTCTCCGACTTAAATCCCACTCTCTCTTTTGTTTTTGTTCTGTTTTTTTTTTCTTTTTTTTCCCCTCCCTGTCTTTTGCCTGTGTGTTCAGGTTCAACCAGACTCTCTCTGGTATTTTGTAACTTCTGTTAGGTGCAGCCGGTTTGTTGTTGTTGTGTGCAAAAAGCTTTTGTGTTTATGAGAAATACCTCTCATGTCTTTGCAAATGAGTAATTGAACGAGTGACGGATGGATGGATGGATGGATGGGGGATGATTTCAGAGGAGAAGCATGTGAATCTGGTTTCTAAGAAGGTTCAGCGTTCGGCTCTGATGTCGCTTGTCGAGCGTGTTTTGTCTGGTCCGTCAGCCGGCCTGCCAGGCTGCCACTCAATACAAGTCAATTTCAATTCAATAGGCTTTAGTGGCACAGCGTTTGATGTGATGCCAAATCACTGCTGGGATTATTACAATATGAGATGGTGGAAGATTACCAAGATCAGAGGACTGACGGAGGACTGGCAGTAAAGAGGTTTACAAAGGTAAATACCACCTATGAATCAACTACAAAAATGAGTTGATACTTGTACAAACACTGAGGAGGAAGTCAAGACATTAAAAAGCTGAGGAGAACCTGGTGACAGCTGGAGTGTCTTTGGGTTATTTGACCTTTGTTTTGTCTGAAAGCTGGTATAGTTATGCCAACATGCATCGAAACTGCCAAAAATTAGCTTGTTTTAGCTTCAAAAGTGTAAAGTTGTGTTGCTTTTCTTTGTTTTATTACACTTTATATGTTATAAATGTGAGTTTTGGATTGTTAATCAGGCAAAAAAAGCTAATATTAATATGTTACTTTAAGCTCTGGCAAATTGTGATTGTATGTGGCAGATTTATTAATAATAAAGACAACCGTTAGGTGCAACCACAGCTGGAATTAACAGCTTTAACTGTTAGCAATGCTGTGACTCCCCCCCCCCCCCAGCATCAAGACAAAGTTCTTAGTTCAAATTGCCGCTGGACGTTTGTTTTTGCCTACAACAAATAAGAGGATTATTTATCTGTTAGTGCTGCTCCTCTGTTTGTTTTGATCCTTGCCAGAACTGTGCA
Organism: Acanthurus lineatus; assembly: GCA_029814665.1. Taxonomy (NCBI): domain Eukaryota; kingdom Metazoa; phylum Chordata; class Actinopteri; order Acanthuriformes; family Acanthuridae; genus Acanthurus; species Acanthurus lineatus. Next base: position 1,484,726 of record JAPZDV010000007.1, on the reverse strand, counting down.
GCCAAGACACTGTTCATTTAAACTGTTAGTTCAGAGCCTCGGACCACCCAGGAAAAGTTAGTTTTAAATAGAAATTTCAGCAAAAAACTTGCTCACAGGCGAAGGTTGAGATGCCTTTGAGCAAAACTCGTCATCTTCATCATCATCACCCTCATCACCTCCCATAAGATGGCTCAGTTAGTCACATTCAGCAGTCAGAAGCCTGTGGCCTGTTTACACGTGTAGCTCCCAACTGGTGACGCAGGCACCCAGTGCATGCTGGGTATTTGATGGCTTCCTGCCCAGTTGTCCAAAATAAGGCCTCTTCTAAAGTCGTGGATCAGTGTGATAGATATTTATGCAACATGAGATGGACACTTTATCCAGAGTATCTCTGAGTGTTTGCACAGTGTTTATTTTCTCACTGGATGACTGCAGTGAGATTCAAACACACACTTTTGAGCCAGTTTTGATTGTTTCGCTCTCACGTGTGGCTGTAAAAAGCATAAATCTTCCACTCTGCGGTGATCCAAACCGGAACTTTTTTCCCTCTGACCGCAGAAATGAATATTTTAAACATATTTCATATTTTATGAGCTTGTTGCATAATGTATTTACTCATGGTCCAGTAGCCTTTTTCTATGTTTAGTGCGTTTGAATAAGCACTGAGAAGCAAAAGTGTCTCTTACTGAAAGACCTTAAGGCAACTTTTTCCCCCAGTTGAGTTCTTCAAAATATCTGATGACGTGATGTTTCTTGTCGAGTTTTTGCCGTTGCATGTTTGCGCGATCGGTGGGGATAATGTTGACTTTGGCACTCGAGTGTGTTTTTTATTGTGCGCTCAATCAGGATCAGATGTGGTATTTGTGAAAGCTGGAAAAAAAACTCTTTAAGGTATTTTGAACTTTGTTTTTTAGGACAGTTTTTTTTACTTTATGGCCCGAATGAATGAATGTAGGAACCTTTTAGCTGTAAACATAAAGATCCGTTCAACACAAGACTAAAAACACATGTCTTATCATCTCCTTTCCCTCCTCTCCATCTGAAGCCATATGTGCAGCATAGTGTGTCCATTAAACGGAGGTATTTCCTGCCTTCCTCCCTGTCTTTTTACAATGCAGAGCAAATGTTCGGTTCTGTTTTTGAAGGTAAATTTGCGTCTGAGCTCTCCTCGTTCTGGGGGCTGTTAATTCCTGTCCTGAAAAATCCCTTCCGAATATGTTTTGATACTCAGCTGGATCTACATGAGCCCGTTGGTGGCTGCCAACCAAATTTAGGATTAATCCCAGCGCTGTATGTGTGTGGATTTGCGTGCGTGCATGCGTGTGTGCAGACGCTTGCCAGCTGACAGCAGTGTATTGGAGATTTCATGGCTAGTGCTGTGAAACCCTCTAAGTCCAGACGGTCTGTTGGGTGGATTTAACAGCTTTCGCCCGCCCTTCTTTTTGTGGAATATCATTTCTCACCAGATACAGTGAGAACATCTTTGTATTTTTTTTCTTTAATAGCCTCCTCTTGTATAAAGTACTTCATGAAGAGCTTTTACAACTTTGATCAGACCTTTCAGGTTGTTTCTCTCGCAGGTAGGAGTCGTCTTCGTACGCAGCCTGGTAGTTTTGGTGGAGGTGTGTAATCTGCCTTTATGCCGTGTTTGAGTTTAAAGCTCAGAGGGTTGGATTGTCCTTTAAATGTAGAGAGTTGTAAGTGATTGTGGGTGTTGGCGTGATGGCTCAGTGGTTATCGAGGCCTTTCTTCAGTGGAAAAAAAACCCTCTCTGTCTGCATAGATCCACCCGACTTATGTCTGCTATAATAAGACAGTGAATCAGAGCCAACTGGAAGGCTGCTGCTCTGTGTGACCTCTGACCTCTGAGCTGAGGAGGAGGGAAGAGACTGTCCCAATGGAAATCACTAAAACATCTCTAATATGTTGTGTTATTGTTGTTTTTTTTTTTTTTTCCATCAGACATCAGTCATGTTAGTCGGTTGTTAAAGTCAAAGTGTTAAAACACTCCTTTTCTTAACGGTGACCCTTTTAACAGCGTTTCTTTCTCTGGAAAAACACTCACAGGAAAACACATTTTATGTTTTATGTCTGCGTCACCTTTTTAAACTCAAACTTGATCATTTTAAAGAAAAGCGAGCTGTGATACCTTTTCATAATGTCTGACTGGATCTGTGGAAGTGCAGATTAGACATCACTCAAAGTACGCTAGAGATAAAAGTTGGGCCAGTAAATTAACCTTAATATGATTTTTTAGAAGTAAATACTGAACTGTATCTGCAGCACAGAGAATCAAAAACTGACAGACACTCAGCATCAAATGTCTGATCAGATTAATCATTGAGTAATTCTTTGATTTGATCCAATTTCAGACTGATTGTTGGACAAAATCAGCAAATTAAAGATGTCACCTTAAGCTCTGGGGACTTGTGGTGGTCTCCTCCTTTTAGATGTGTAACTAAATGGTTTACTGATGATTTTTTTTTTAAAAAAACAAGGTTATTTAATTCTTAATTGTTTGGAAAATAAAAGGAAAATGCACTGTCACTATTCCCCAGAATCACAGGTGACAAACTGAAATGATTTGTTTTGACACTCCAAATTAAATTTGACAGACTTAAACTATTATTTTTTTGGCATTTCTGTTCAGTAACTAAGCTTGATATTGAAATAATTCCTGAATAATCTGTTCTTAATAGCCTATTGGATTAAGCAGCTAAATGTTGAGAATGATTCAGCTGATAAATCCACAATAAAGGTGGACTGTGGTCGAGCCCCCGTGTGATCTGTTTATGTTGTTTGGTCGCATCGGAGGCCGAAGTGCTGGTTGGTTTTAGTTGAACCACATGTAATAAACTGGCAGCCTGGAGGCACAGAGGCAAGGGAGGTGATGATAGCTGTTTGTGGTGCCTTTGGTTTCAGACCAGAAAGTGTGAGCGAAAAACTGTGAATTTATGTGTGTGTGTGTGTGTGTGTGTGACGGAGCGTAGCTGCAAGTGCGGCTGAATGTGTGAAGATGGGAAACTGTGATTTTTATGTGTGACCTTTTTATTTGGTGGGTTTGTGTAAGTGATAAGACTGTGTCATGTGCTTTGTACGTCATCTCCGTCCAACCTGCCAGGTTTAATGCAGATGCAGAACCTTTTTTATGGAGGTTTGTGCTGAACATTTTCAGGAAGTGACTAATTATCTGAAAATCATCTGTCAGATTTTCAAAAGACTATTGAAGAAGCTCAGAGATAAATTCATCACTTAACCAGAGCCTTAAAGATTTCTAGAAAAGCACTTACAGCCTTGAAAAAACTTTATTTAATTGAAACCGAGCAACTTTCCTCCAGAGAAAAAAACCCTGGGATGTTTTAACTGGAGTTTTTTGGCTTCTTGTGACATATTTAAGCATAGATACTTACAATATGTTGCTGTCGCACCTCAGATAATGACAAATGCAAGCCTTTTGAACTTTATTCAAAAAGACTGAGATAAACAGCGTCCTTGAGTTTGTCAGTGAAGGTGATTCCAGCATCCTGATGAAGAAATCCCTCATAATAGGATTTCGCATCATACTGCAGTTTAAGATCCACTGAGCATCTCCAGCTTTGTCTCTGTACCGAAGATTACAGCTTTATCCAGGTACCTCGTTATTCCCCGGGTAAATCTTGAGGCGTCCCCATTTTGTTGTGACAATCAGCTCACTATCTGACTCCCCCTCAGCTTACCGATAAGCTTTCAGGATCCTTTTATCCATCAGCCGTCCACGCGAGCTTGTGCTCCTCTTATTATACTCGCGGGTCGATGGTTGGACCTTCGAGGACACAAGAACGTGTACAGAAGCTTGTAAACACTTTTTCAAATTATCTAGGATTATAAAACATCCTCCCATGCAAGTTAATTGGAGCAAGTAGCTTAAATGACAGTGACAGGGCGAAAGAACGAGCTGCAGTCTGGAGTGAAATCACTGTCGATTTTTAATTTGTCCTTGTTAATTAAATGAAAAATATGCTACCTGGATGCATTTAGTGTGTTTTTCCTTAAGAAACTGTGAATGCACATACGTGTTCCTGAGTGTGTATCAATTATCAAGTTGTTGGGACTCTACGTGCCTCTGTTTTGGATATTTGTGTGTGTGTTTGTGAACTTTCATTGCTCCAAAATGCAGCAGTCAAAAGGATCATGCTTTTAGCCGGTCACGGTTTTACCCCACATGTACGAGGTCGAGCGCAAATCTCTACGCTGCATTTTCTACATTAAGCTCTCGCTGTTATCCGGAACGACCTGCAGAGGTCAACGGCATGAAAAACTTCAGTTTTTACCAGAATACAGTATTAAGGAGGCAAATGGTCGACGCCACAGAGACCTGATAACTCCTCTGAGAAGAGAAATACTGTGGAGATGAACTTGAAACTAAGATCTGAAGAAGAAGGTAAAGGGATTTTATTCAGTGAAAGATGAGAATAAGCGGTAAATGAAGAGATGAAGACATGAAGTACTTCTCCAAAGTTTCCAGCCCACACAATCAGAAACCTTTCTCTGTATAAAAAGTAAACTCTGACAGATATTCAGGCAGCAGGAAAATTACTTCTTCAGTGAGAGAAAACCAGCATGTTTGGCGTCTTCGTGTTAACAAAAGTAAAAATGTTCACCTGTCCTACATGGAGACATGGGGACATCCTGCTAGCTCCTGTTGCTTAATCATTTGGTGAACAGCCTCCTAAAAAAAGCTGCTAATCTTAACAAACTGTGAGAAGATGGAAGGTTTTACTGTCTCTTGATGTTCTGACTGCTGTGTGAGGGAACATTAGGGTGTAAAATCTGATAATCTTTTTTTTTCTGGGCCTTAAAAGGACAAAATGTAAAGATAGCTCCATCATTTAAACCTTAGATTTGAATATTAATCCTAAAACCTTTTTATTAAAATACAGCACTGGAGTGAATAATTAACTCTGGCTCTGCTCGCTGATGCTAACCCTTTGCATTTTATATGCTAACCATGCCCCCCTTTTTTTTTAATTTAACAGTGCAGTAGCAGTGTTGAATAACCACATCGCTGCACAAGCCAGCTTTTTAAAGAGCATATTTTTTAAATTAAATAAGATGTTTGTATCTCTTCAGACTGAAGAGTTATTCTTTTTCTATTTGTCTTGATGTAAAAAAGCCTCAAAAACAGGTGAAAAGGGTATGCAAAGTAGTGTAAAGGAGGCACAGGCTCAGTTGTTTTTCTACCTCCAAAATGCTCTTTGTTCACCCAAATTTGCTGACATCTTGGTATGTTAAAATGGCTTCGGCACACACACGCCCCGGGCTCCAGTCTGCACCAGTTCAGGCTGCATACATTTTAATCTGGTTTAAGTGAGCCCCCCCTTGCTTAAATTGCACATTCGTTGTAACGTCCAGTGAATAAAAAAAACATTAGTTAAATTGAACCATCCGGCCCTCTGTGGTAACCCTGGCAGTCCTTGGAAAACTTCATTTCTGGCAACCTCTGGGCCTGAAGCCAAAATGTAAAAAGGCACAAAAGGGTCGTGTTTTTTTTTTTAATATATTCTTAAAAGAAAT
>JAPZDV010000007.1:1325500-1339114 GCA_029814665.1 Acanthurus lineatus | reverse complement strand
TATCTTTTTGCTCTCACGGAGAAAGTTCACCTGAAGTCATCAGAGAAACTCATCAGTAAGCAGAGGAGTGTGTGTGTGTGTGTGTGTGTGTGTGTGTGTGTGTGTGTGTGTGTGTGTTCAGGTCGACTCCATGTAGCATGATAGATAAACACACACACAGCTGTTCATTTTCCAACCTGCTTACCGCAGAGTTAATAAGTAAAGATCTGCCGTGACGTCAGCGAGTCGCAGCAGCTGAGTGACTTTAATCATAATTTCATTTTAATTAATTTCATAAAGAAAAACAATAACATTTATGAGCAGGAAACTTCAGAAGCTGCTCCATTAAAAAGCAAAAAACTGCACTTGAGTTCAACCTGGCAGTCGTCTTCTTCTGACGGGATTTACCGTCACAGCGCCCCCTGGAGGTCCTGGTCTGTAAGAGCTTGAGCATCATGCCGGATCTCGTCTGCAGCGTCAGAACAAGCGACTCTTCGCAGGGCGGCGAGTCCGGCGAGTTCATGGTTTCTGGGAGAAAGTTGCTCGACAAACGAGACTAAAAGTTAGAACAGAAAGAAGTTAAAATGCTTCAAACCAACAGATTCTTCTCAAATATAAAAGCTTTTACCCATGAGCCTCAGCTTCTGTTGCCATGGAGACGTCAGAGATGCAAATCAAAGATGTAAAAATATGATGACAAAGGTAAAGAATTCTTCCAAAACTGAGTCAGAGAGCAGATTTAAATGGTTTCTGTTTCTGTTTAACTTTAGCCTTCATGTGTTTATGTCATCTTAAGCTCCGCCCACCAGCTGATGCCTCTGTGTTTGGTTTCTCCTGACGGTTCGACTCGGACACGTTCAGTCCGCCGTCGTCCTTCAGAAGGTGGACGAGTCTTTAAGTCCTGAGACACCTGAAGCTCTCAGCTCGTCCCCGATGTTTGGTTCGCTCCTCGTGCCTTGCTGATGGGCACGGCGGCGGCGGCGGCAGTTGTTCGTCTCCAGCCGGGCGTGCTGATTAATTCCAGGTTTGGCGGCGGAGGTGACAGCTGGCGGCGGCTCGTCGGGACGCTGAAATGTGACGATGTGACTTTGTTCCTCGGAAGAAACAAAGCGTCTCCTGTCGACCGACGCGTTCGGCTCGTTCACACAAACACAGGAGCACACGCCGTCTGTGTGTGTGTGTGTGTGTGTGTGTGTGTGTGTGTAGTCCCTAATGATGCACACATACATACATTATCATCTGACACACACACTCGAAGTTATTGGAAGTGTGTGTGTGTGTGCATTAACATATGTATCAAGTTGGCTGAAACAGATTCCATTTTAGAAATGAAACAAGAGCAACAGATGAGTGTGTGTGAGTGTGTGTGAGTGTGTGAGTTAGTTTGTGAGTGTGTGTGAGTGTGTGTGAGTTTGTGTGTGTGTGAGTGTGTGTGAGTGTGTTTCCGCCACAGTAACCAGACTGTGATTAAACTTCTATTACTGACAAAGACACATTTGGACTCACAATGCCATTTCACACACACACACACACACATCAAAGTCGCATGCTGTATGTATGTGTGTGTGTGTGTGTGTGTGTGTGTGTGTGTGTATGTGTGTGTGTGTGTCATCGGGGGAACAGAGGGATTGTGGGTAGTGACAGAACGAGACGCCAGTGAAGCAGACACTTTTAATCTCCGTCTCTCTCCCTTTTCTCCTTCATCCTCCATCTCGCTCGCGCAGACGTGGCCAAAAGTATCCGGACACCTTTGTTCTTCCTGTTTAATGTTTGTTTGGTCCGAAGCGGCTCCGCTTTCACACTTTTTTTTATCCAAAAAACAACCAAATTTCACCAGAATCTCAACCAGAATTGACATGAACTTTTGTTTTTAGATGGAAACTCTGCAGCTGAGAGCTTCATCACGTCAACCTTCAACGAAAAAGACGTGGAGATCAGAGAAAATGCATAAAACTATATTGTCATTTAGTGCAGTATGCAAGAAAATGCATATTAATTAATAACTTTACTGTGTAATAACTGTAAAAACTTCATGTTTCAGCATCTTGTAATGAGGTTTATAGGTCGAGGACTGAGTTTCCTCCTTTGTTCCTTCTCTTTCTTACTTTTCTGTTTTTTTCTGATCCACATTTTTTCTTTTTGCACTAAATTCTCTCGATGTCTTCACTTTTATTCTAGATCTTCAACTATTAATCAACCGTTTTGATGATCGATCAATCGTTTCAGCTCCTCTCCTCCTCCTCTGTCGTCATCCCTCCTTTCTCTCTCTCCTCCGTTATTTCTCTCCGTTTCATTTCTTTCGTCCCCCTCGTCGATTTTTAAAGCTGATTTTCTTTTTTCTCCTTCCAAATTTTCACTTAATATCAGAGGTCTGTTTCTCTCTCCTTCTCTATCCGTCTTCGCCTCCCTCCACCTCCGCCCCCCCCCCTCCTCGCTGCCCCCCTCCCCCTCCCAACATGGCGTCTGAGTAGCATATTAACGGGCCTATCAGTGCTGGCGTCGGCATCTGCTGCTCTGACACAAATTGGGAATTAACTGGAATTGATGTCCTGTGCCTCGCCTCTGAACTGTCCTGGCCTTATGAAGAATTTATGACAGAGCACACACACACGCACGCACACACACACACACACACACACACACACACACACGAGCCCGAACGACAAAGAAAATAAAAAGGTTGTAAATTAGCTTTCATCTTCTCTGCTGTGGGTTTTTTTGGCTGCAGCTTGTCGTTTTTTCACATCTGTTCAAGGTCAAAGCGTCGCGGCAGATACAGTTTGGATTTACTGTACGTTTAAACGGAGAGACGGCGCAGAAAACAACGTGTTTATCTTCAGGTTTCATTTACAAACGTGTGAGGAGAGAATTTCTTACAGAAAAATTACAGAGAAAAGCATTAAAATGTCTATTTTTACAAGATAAATCCTGAATTCCCAAATATTTCGGATTAACAGACAGAAAGATGGAAAACAGACGTGTTTTTTTTTGTAAATTAACACTTCAGTTGATCTTTTCATCCTTTTTTCTCTGAAAAGCAGCAGTCAGAATCAGATCACCGCTTCAATCTGCAGGAAAACAGATTCAAGTTAACAAACTCTCCTAAAAAAACTAAACACCATCTCTTTCTTTATTTCTTTCTCCCTCCTCCCGTCTTTATCTCTGTCATTTGCTTTTTTCTCTCTCCAGCTGTGTCTTTGTCATTTACATCCTCTGTTTTCACATCCCCCTTTTCTCCATTTGCACACAGTTTTTTCTTCATCGCTCTCCTCTTCTGCTTTCTTTGCTTCTTTCTGGTTCAAGTGTCTTTAACTCTGTTTTCTGTCTGCGTTTTGAGTCAAAGATAGGATCTGTCGGATCCAAACTCATCAGTAAAAACAGCTCAGATGAACTGAAACACAGTCAGAGTCTTTACATCGCTGTGTGCGTTGAGGAAGGTTTTTCAGTTTCAGCTGTTTTCAGATCAGCAGAATCACTTTAACAAAGAAACACACAGCAAACGTCCTCATCGCTCTGACATTTACATCTGCAAACACAGTAAACGAGACCGAGTTTTAATGGAAGAATAAAACAGATGAGCTTTAAATAAAGAACAGAAATGCTGCAGGACAGAAACAGAACGAGCAGAAGACAAAAGAAGTTTTCAAATAAAACCTGAAGACGTGAATCTGGAGTCCTGATGAGCTCGTCGGCGTCCTCGGCGTCGTGCTGCTCGGCCCTGTGGGAAACAAACTGACTCACAATGTGAAAATGTTTCCCCAAAACCACCTGAAGAGCAAAGAAAATGGATCATATTCTCACCAAAAAAAAAAAAAGAAAAATCATATTTGTTTCTTTTGGCTTGAAAAAATTTGACTTTTTTTTCTCATATCTGTCGTCTTCGTCTGCGAGTCTCTTGTTTCAAACTAAACACAGACTCGTATAATCGCCGTCGCCTCTCAAACACACAGCTAACTGCACATTTCAGCGGTCAGGGGTCCGTAATCGCCCCTCTTCATCGTCTAATGGGCTGGTTTTACCTGCCACAGTTCAGCTAAAGTAGTGTTTCCACTCAGGAGGGAGAGTCGCTGCTACGCCGACGACTCAATGCCTTTTGTGCAAACACATACATATGCAAATCAGCGCCACGCAGGGCTCATTCAGGAGCGGCTGGGCGTTCACCGACGCTCAAACTTTCTCTTGTTGCGGACGCTTGTTAAAGTCATAATGACAACAGCAAGATAACGGCCATCTGATCCGTCCAATTTTTCAGAACAAAACAATCTGAACCCTGAAAAAAAGACGACTCACGGCGTTTCGAAGGCTGCAGAAACCGTCAAGGAAACGAGCCACTGAATCACCTGGAAGCTGCATCGGTTATAAAAATAAAGTTACATATTTGAATAAAAATTAAAATTTCTTGTGTTTTAAACCATCAAACATCAACCACACATCTAAAGTGACCAATAATCAGCTGACACACTTTCACTTGAATAAACAGTAGGTTGTTTGTTGAGACGTGGCGCTCGTCGTCTGTCGGGTCGCCGCCTAAAAAGCATCCTTGTCTGTTTTAGAGAGGCGTAACCATGGTAACCAGAGCCGACGATGATGCATTTAAAAAATATAATATTCACCCGGAGTGAAACATCACTTATTTACTAGTATTTTCTCTCTGAAAACAGTCTCAGTTAAGTGGATTTGGTCTGAGCTTACAGTCTTTTTACTGTTCTTTCACTGCTGTTTTCTGCACGTTGTGTTTTGTTTTGCTAAACTGCATTAAAAGAAAATGTTTAGTAAGAAAAAACACAGTAAAATCAGAAGATTCACAGTTTATTAGATCAACATCAGCCGGATTTTTATCTAAATGTAACACAAATTTTAAAAGCATTTTTAAAAAACCTAAGAAAAAATGAATTTGTGGATGTTTTCATTTATAACTCATTGTTTTTTCTTTTTTTATTAATAGCTGGTTTGTTGTGATAAACAGTAGTTGGTGCTAATTTTAAAATCAGTACCATTAAACCATCGTAAAGGATGAGAACCATTAAGATAAAACAAATTATAATACCCCAACCGAACCCTGAATGATGAAAAACAGTATAAAATCATGATGAAAATATGAGCTTTAGAGTTTTTTAGTTAATATTCTGCATTTCTAATTTTGTTTGTGCATAAATCAGACAGATAGAAACACAACACGACAGGTGAATCTGCCAAAAAGGTGAAAATGTTCCGTAAACTCAGATTACAGCTTCAGATTAACAGGAAATGTGCCGTCGGTTCCTGCGTGTTGCAGCGCCGCCACGAGCTCGTCGAGGTCGACAGAAAACATCACGAGTGTGTTCGGTCTGTGCTGATGAACACTTTCCAAGAACAAAACACCTGAACACACACATAAACACACACACACACACACCGACACACACACACACACAAACACACACTTACGTCTAAATCCAAGTGGGGAATAGTCTCTCTGAGCGGCTCGCTGTGTCTTACTGTGTGATCAACAGGGGTTGGAAAATTACTCTGCAGAGCTTATTACACACACACACACACTCACACACACACACACTCACACACACACACACACACACACACACACACACATTCACACACTCACACACACACACACACACAGTCAGGCTCTTGTTATTCCAAGTTGTTCCTGTTTGAAACACTGATTGCTCTTCACCAAACACTCTCCGGCTCCGCATTGTGTCTGGATGATGTTTTGTTTTGGGTGTGAATATCGGCTCCGTAGGTGAAGCTGTTAGCGGCTCCGAATTAGCGGCTGATCAGTTTGCACCTGGAACACAAAAAAAAAACCAAAAAAACAAAACACACCAGTCGCATCGTCTGAGGAGCTTTGTTCGACAACAGCAGCGGCCTCGTTGACACAATAACGACAGACGCCACAACAATGACAGCAGCAGCATTAGCAACATCAAGCTAATTCACAGCTACGAAAACAACGGAGGCAACGCCGCTGAAATGAGTCATTACATAAGAGACGGAGGCGTCTGTGTGTGTGTGTGTGTGTGTGTTTATTTTGAAATCAACTTGAGAGGAAAATCAGCCAATCGGGTGCTGAGAGCAGAAAACATGGAGTCATCCAGGAGAGTTTCTGATTGGACAGTTTTGGTGTTTTTTCATCGTTCATAATCTTCGGAAGAATCCGAACTTTGCTGAGAAAAAGAAGTTTAATTCCTCCGTTGTGTTTTTATGGTCTTTGGTGTTATGAAGAGCTCATTAAAAAATAACAGATTACAAGCTTTGTTTGTTTTATTGAACCACAAATCTACAAGAAAAACCTTTTATCAGGAAAAAAAAACACATCTTTCCGTGGTGGCTGAGTTATTGCATCACTTGTAATAATCAGCTGTAAAATCAGCTTTAAAGTCACGAATCTTCTGGTTGGTTGGTTTGTTTTCAACCAGCTAAACTGTGAAAGTGTCTCAGTTTTCTTCTTCTCCTCCTCCAGAAAATCCTCTCTGAGCATTCGAGCTCCTCGCAGCAGAACCAGTCAGCCAGCAGGAGCTCTTTGCTGGTCGGCGGCGGCGGCGGCGGCGGTCGTGGCGTCGCCGTGGAAAACCCTCGCTCCGCTCTCTCCCCGCTGACCAACTCGCTGCTGGAGCAGCTGGAGGCTCGAATCAAAGAGCTGAAGGTTTGGCTGCGAGACACCGAGCTCCTCATCTTCAACTCCTGCCTCAGACAGAACAAAGACGCCTCGCAGCAGCTCCAGAGCTTCAAGGTAGGAGGAACATCAGGTGGTTAATGCAGAGCTGAAGGTGGGCGGAGTCACGAGAAACACCTCAGAACACGACTGTAGGAGGTTTTCAACAGGACGAGCTGAATGAAACCTTTAGCTGAACCTCCAAAACACGTCACATTCAGATTCCTGACAGAATTTCAGATTCCTGATTAATCTGCTAATAAATCACCACTTCAGATTCATTTCGTATAAACTTACAAGACTCTCAGAAGTTGACTAAAGATAATGGAAGATGAATCATTGACAGAAACAGACGTATTATAACCTTAAACTAGAAAACTGTTTATATGAGCATCTAATATATAGAAAATAAAGGTGGTGCTTCAAACATCATGAACAAACATCAACTAAAGAGAAAAGAGAAGAAGTTATTTAATAAAGAGAAAAGTGTTTGCGAAGGTTCACAAGTTCATTTACAGCCTCGCTTAACTTTTCTTCTCCAACTTTTTCTATCAAATATGTGACAGAGCTTTGGCCAATCAGCATTAGGCTTTTAAAAAAACACATTCGCTGTGTGTGTGTGTGTGTGTGTGTGTGTGTGTGTGTGTGTGTGTTGCTGCTAAGTATAGTCATACATCGTCTTAATGAGGCCAGATGAAAGCAGGGCTGTTTTGAAGCAATGGATGTATAGAGGAAACAGCAGTTAGCCTTAAAAGCCGCGGGACGCTAACAGGATATTAATCAGCCTACATCACACAGCGAACAGCTAGCTGCGCTGATTAGCCTAGCCCTGCCGTGTGACTGACAACCAGACACACACACACACACACACACACAGATACACACTCAGACAGACATGCAGCCACACAAAGGCATTAATTCATGTATGACAAGTCAACACACACAGAGATACACAGAAACATGCAAATGAGAGTCGAACGCATCCACATACAGACACATAAATAAATAAATGCATAAAAATATATAGACGACTGCAGCAACACACATGAAAACACACGACACACAAAGTCGCAAAAACACACACAAAACTACAGCTTCAGTCGCAGAAAGTGAAGAATTTGACTGTAATTTGTGTGTGAATCTAAAGAAAGTGTAAACATGCAAACTTACTGAGAATATTTAGTTTCAGTTCATGTCAGTTTGCTCATGTTTGACCTTCAGGTACTAAAAAACACAAAACTCTTTTTACAGTGTGACGATATTTTTGATTAATAAGTCGAGATGTGATGTGGTTCGTATGGACACGAACAAAACACACACACATCAATGTTTGCTACACACACATGTGAACACACACACACGCGTGGCCTAAATGATGAAACTGTATAGAAATGAGATTTTATTTGAAGAAAAAGTGAAGCGAGCTGCTCGTACTTTTGATCCTTGTCGCAGCTCTCAGTGGGAAGCCATTGATTTGCCCTGAGCTTCTGGAGAAATGAAGATTGGAAATATTGATAGCAGTCATATGTATGGAGAGGGGGAGGTGGTGATGGAGGGTGGGAGGGGGGCGATGATGGGGGTGGGGTGGGGGTTAAGTAAGGGGCTCCATTCTCAGAGAAGTCGACTCCATTTTCGGGATCATTTGTCTGTTTTTTTGGCGTTCGGACTCGTAAACGGGTTCGATTTCTGCGCTGCAGCTTATTACTGTACGACTGTATGAGAAGCAGCAGGGATCAGCAGAGGTCACACATACACACACACACACACACACACAATTACAAACATATATTTATAAAAAACACACACATGAACAGACAAACATCAAGACAAAGATGCTGAAGGTTCAGTTCATCCAGAAGAACAAACCTCAAAACTCCAGATAACCTTCTAACGCCTCAGCAGCTGACGATCCATCACATGGTTTGATTTGATTAGACTGTCAACATTGATCATTCTTTACTTTTATTGTGTTGGTGTGAAAGAAGACTGTCAGAAACAGAAACCTGCAAGGCTCAGACGACTTATTAAAAGTGAGAAAACTTGTCTTTGACAGAAAAAATCCAGCCGAGGTTCATATGCGACGTTTCTGTGCTGAAAGTGTGAAGAGCCAAAAAACCGACATGCAGAACCTGCAGGTCGACTGTTGCACCACCTTATTTCCTGCAGATACGCACTTTAAAATCATCTAGCATGCAGGTTCTGCACATGTGTGAGAGGAATTACCTCTTTACACCAGCAGGGGGCAGTAGTCTGTGTTTGTAATTTAAAAACGGAGAATAGCACCATTTTCACGTTAAAGCAGCGTTTGCCGGTCAGTTTCACACGGAGCTCATCTTTGGTCCTCAGTTTCCTCTTTTCAGCCATGTTGACGTGGAAATATTCTTACATTTAAATGGTCAAAAAAAACTAAGCGTACTTTGTTTGCCCTCTCGATTTTAAAGCACCGAGTCACGATTGCAATTTTTTTTTCTTAACTAAAGAAATTCAAATCTTAAGTCTTTGTTTTGTTTTTTGCTTTAGGAAAAAAAAACACTCAAATTCAGAAACAACAGATAGATATTGTTTATTCTTAAAGAATCAGGCTTGAGTTCTGTTTATGAGAAAACTAAAAAAAGCTGTATTTTAACCGAGCCACCAGTGAAGCTGCAGAAAACGTCCCTCGTTGCATCGCTACCTGCTGCCAGCAGTGATGTCACAGGGTCTCTGTGTCACACCTACACGCCGTCGCTGCAAGGTGAGAAGCCAAACCACAGGAGATCGGCAGAAACAAGGTTTTAAGGAGGTATTAAGTGTCTCTCTCCTCCTCCTCCACCTCCTCCTCCACCTGAACGTCTGTAACCTGCCTCTTAATTCAATTAAGACCCTTTAAGATCCAGCAGACGTTCCTCCAGCAGGCCCCGGGCCTCCGATGACTCTCCATTGTTGTAAAGACGCTCTGGGGCCCGGACACACCGAGAATTAATAGACTGATCCTCACACACACTCACACACACACTCACACACACTCCTCTTGAGTGTGTGTGTGAGTGTGTGAGTGTGAATGACTGAGTGTGATTCACACTCACTGACGTCGACAAGATCACGTTAGTTTTCTTGCATCTTCTTGTTTTAACTAACAGCTGAATTTGTTTCGTCACTGAGAAACCAAACAGGTTTATGATTTTATCATTTTTATTTTTTTTCTCAGTAAACCAGATTTTTTTAAAATAAATTGAATAATTTTCTCATCACACATTTTATGAAATTTTAGATTTTTTAAATTGAAATAAAAAAATTGTTCATGATTGATGGTTTGGTCAGCAGATCATAATATGTTATATTTATACGATTATCAAATAACTGTAATAATTCAAAAACAAATTTAAAAAAAATATGTTTTTGAATCTTATGACTTTTTTCTAAAAAAAAGAAATATGACGACATTATTGACTTCTGTCTTTCTGTCTAAGAGATGGAAATGGATTTGTGTTCATGTTTACAGTCTCTGTTCAGTCAGATGGACACACACTGTCAGGAGGCGACCTCTCGCACACACACACACACACACTTATGCATGCACACACACACACACACACACACACACTCACACACACACACACAGATGTTAGCATAGATTGTAGACATCCGTGTGACCGTTTAGCTCGTTTGTCTGAAGTGAAGCTCCACAAACTGCCCTCCCCCGTCCGTCTGTCCATCCGTCCGTCTCTCTTTCCTTCATCTCTCCGTCTCTTTCCTCCTCTTTCTTCCTCTTTATTTCCCCCCCTTGTTTCGTGTTTCTGTTCGTCTTCTCCTCCGAATCCGTCGTCCTCGCTGCATCTCTTTCTCCCCCTCTTGTTATCTGTTCGGCTGCTCCCTCTCTCCCCCGCTGCTGACAGTAGATGAACCCGTCCTCCCCCACTGTTTGTTACCCACGGCCGTCTCATCACCCGGACCCCTCCAGTCATGCTCTTTGCCCTCTGGGCATCGTTTATAACACGACCCCCCCCCCTTCTCCTTCAGCCATGTCTATTTTCAGCTCGCCTTCCTCCTGCCGTTTGTAAGATTTGACAACACACACACTCACACACACACCTCACATCCTGCCCCTCCCCAGCCATTCACTACCAAGTGCCCCACCCACCTCCCGTTGTTCCCGCCTGCCCATCTTACGGTCTGTCCTGAAACACCACCTCGTTCTGAATCCCATCGATCATCAGCGACTGGAGACGAATCACATGAGCTCATAAAACCGAGGCGGCTATCATTAAAAATAATGACTCATTTTGCCGTTTGACAGTAAATTTCTGTTATTTAAATGTGAAATTTACATTTTTGTACGTTGATAAAAAAGACCCGAACACATCTCACACTTCAAAACAAACGAAGTTTGTTACCAATGAATTTTTGTTCTGTTTCAACCTTTTTTTCTGACATTAAAAACACATTTCAAACACATCAAAAATTTTTCGTTAACAATATCTTTTGAGATATTTCAACGATAATATGGAGATCAGTCTCTCCATCACTGCAGACCTGAAACGCTTGGAAAAAAAAAACACTAAAGAACTCTTCAGGTACACTTACGCAGTTTTCACACCTGCCATGTTTAGTCCGGACTTTCGGACTTTTAGTTTGATCCGAACCAATATGTCCGTTGTGAAACCTCTCTCAGGGTTAGCAAAAAGAGGTGGTCTTGATCCGGATCAAACGGAACCTTGTTTTTGTCCCTGTCCATCGGAAAGCAAATTGAAATGCAACCCACGTACGTGATGACGATATGACGTAGGTTTGTCATGTTAAGTCCGTTTTTCCGTTTGCATAATTGCAGCGTGAAACCAAAACTGACCGGATCAAATGTAAACAATGTGACAAAAACACGAACCTTCGTACGGACTTTCAGCGGTGAAAGTGTCCTTGTTCAGCTGATTTTTTCTCTTATTCACTTCATCTCTTGATCTTTCTCTACATTTAAAAACAGTGAAATGTTATTTAAAGAAGTTTAAACAAATATTCTGAGAAAATAGAATCTATATCTACATACCAGTCTGGGTTCACCAGATGGGTAAAATGGGCTGCAGCCAAAGACTCCAGACCCTCAGGGGCCTCAGTAGGGGCACACAGTTCGTTTTTGCCCCGGGGGCCCCGAGTGAGTTAATCAAGCCCGGCACACATTGTGGCAGTGGTGTGTAGGTTTGTTGCCGGCACGAAGCACTGGCAGCAAACTTATACACGACTGCCAGGACGAAGATTTGGCTAATTTTGACTTATTTATAATGTATTTTTGTCCAGAACGAGGAATGTGGATTTTGTCCTCCGTCTCTCACAGAATGAAGGCATTACAGCCAATATGGAGGGAGGAATAATTACAGAGATAATTTCATTATTTCAACATAAATTTGAAATGAGACCTTTATATTAAGATTGATCAAAACCCATCTTTTACCTTTACTAACACAGAGACAACATGCAGATACAGTTTATTTCACATTATGAGTGATGGAAGGATGAAATAGTGTTAGAGATATGGATATGTTATATGTGCCAATATGTTTTATTTGGATCAATACCTGTTTCCCGGCCTATGTGTGCCCGTTGGTCCTCGTATTCAAACAGAAGAGAGAGAACGGAGACAGAAAAGAAAAGACAAGAAAAGAAAAGGAAAGAAAAGGAAAGAAAAGGGGGGATTGATGGAAGGATGTGAAAACTGAGTTCATTCGCAAAGGGAACAATTCAAGTGAACTTAAATACTTTCCTGTGGAAACTGGATGTGTTCGAGGTGAATTCTTTGTTCCCGAACCTGGTGATAAAACTTAATTCAAAACTGTCGCATTAATATTCATAAAAACTTGGTATCTTAATGTGAGTGAGTCTCCGCCGGACGATGTTTTGTGCCTCATTTCGAGCCGTTTTCACGTCACGTTGTTAACACTCGGTTCGTTTCCGCAGTGTTCGACTCACGGTGACATGACAAACCGTCACTTCCAAAAGATTTCAACTCATTTTTTATTATTATTATCAGTGTTTGTTACGAAGAATTCAGATCAGAGTGAGTAAATGATTAAAAACAGCACATGATCCCCTCCGTCATCTCCGTAACACTAATAGAAGGTGACAGCGAGGCTCTGATATCGATACCTGCTGCATGATGAGGATTAAAGATCCACTGACTCCCTGCCAAGAACACAGGCTGCGAGTGTGTGTGTGTTTGTGTGTGTGTTTGTGTGTGTGAATGTGTGTGTGTGTGTGTGCGCCTTTTGATTATGTCCATCTGTGTGTATTTTTTGGTTGCAGTTCTGTTTGTTTATTCCTTCCTTGTGTGTGTGTGTTGTGTGTGTGTCAGCGCTCCTCGGTGTTTTGAAGAGGTGTTTTCTCGTTAAGAGTTGCTCGTTAGGGGTTGAAGGAGAGCAAACAGGTGAGACGTTGCCACGGTAACGGCATCAACAAACAGATCAGACTTTCATCTTCATTTGCTCGGGAGGAGAAGAAAACACTCGGCTCTTTCATCTGCTAACGGAGACAGAGACAGAGAGAGAGAATCAAAACACAAGAACAGAGACGGCGAGACGGGAAGAAAAGAAAGTCCTGCAAAGAAAAAGAGAGAAAGAACAGAGAAAGAAGAGTGACAAGGGGAAGAAAAAGACGAAGAGAAGAGCTTCTGGCGGCGACTCTCTCCAAACCTGAAGGGAGCAATCCACAGTCTTTCAGCAGAGGACCGTGATCTCCTCCCTGCTGAACTCCTGCAACAAGCCTGAAGGTCACAACATGACGAAGCCGACAGAACAAACTCGTCTGCAAAAAGCAAAGATGCACTTCTGAGGTTGCCAAACCAAACACTCTGCTCACCTCTGCAGCACCTTCAAATCCTTCAAATCCATCCATGAATATCACCAACAGGTTTGTAGACAAGAGGCAAACTCGACAAACTCCAGCAGCCTCTGCAGACCTGTTTGACTTTGTGTCGAGGATGCAGACTCAGCTTTTACTTTGCTTGTATGAGGACA
>JAPZDV010000007.1:1196342-1214430 GCA_029814665.1 Acanthurus lineatus | reverse complement strand
ATAGATAGATAGATAGATAGATAGATAGATAGATAGATAGATAGATAGATAGATAGATAGATAGATAGATACTTTATCTATCAGCAAGATAAATTCACATTTCCAGCAGCTTGACAAAAGATAGTATAATGAAAATAGTATAATAAAGAGGCATGCGAGGTGCTAAACTGTAGAATATAGGAAGATTAAAGCTTTTATCTCGTCAATATATTTTAATATTTTTATTTTTTTCCTCTGCGTCACTCTGCACAGCTCCTCCTCCTCCACCTCCTCCACCTCCTCCTCGTCTCCTCAGTGCAAATCAGATATGACAGGAAATATTGTCCTTGTAATGGAGACTCGGGGCACTCTGCCTCTGTCTGTGAAACACACACACACACACACACACACACACACACACACACTCGCAGAGCTAAATACACAGATATACATCAACTCAAAATGAAATGCACCCTTGTACACACACTTCAGTACATCACACACACACACACACACACACAGATTGTACCTGTTCCAGGCTTGAACCGACTCATGTTGAATTATTTTCCTTTTGTCTCTCTCCTCCTCTCCCCGTCTCTCCGAATGTCTCGTACATCTGATCCGTATCTCGTAACCGTTGTCGTCGCTGTCGGTGTTTCCCTGCCAGCTTTGCCCAGTAAACTGCTCGCAGTCTCCGAACAAAGAATTTAAATTATTATCTCTTAATTGACCAGCCGAGTTTAATTAATAAGATAAAAAAATACAATTATGCAGATGCTCGGTGTCGCTTAAAGAGGTTTAAATCAGGCATGTTAGAGGCGCAAAACGTCTGATATTTGTGATGTTTAATTTCAGACAGCAGTCGTTTCTGGTGTTTGAACTCTGGTTAAAGTGGAAGACGTGATTAAATATTTGTTAGAATCTAACATTTCTTTTACTTACAATTTTGGCAGCCAAAAAATTTGCAGAAGATTATTTTCTTTTTTTGTCAAGAGAGTTCGTAAGAAGCAGCTGGTGGCAAAAGATGAGAAGTTTTCGGGTCTCCAGACTTTCTGGGACACATTCGAATCATGAACATCTGCACTGAATTTTGTGGTAAAACATCTCAGTGTTGTCGAGATATTTTACTGGATAATTTCTTACAGATGAAACCAGTGACATCACAAAGTGATTTACACCGAGAAAACAAAAAATAATTAGTAAGTGTTGTTGGGTTTGGAATGACGTTTTAAATCCCTCTGTAGCTTTTTAATTGATTTAAAAACATGCTGTTGATCACATTTGACTTATTCAGAGTTTTTGTTTGACCCAAATCAAGTCGTTAACTTGACGAGTCGGATGGTTCGTTACTCAGGAGAATCTGGCATCAACCAATCAGATCAGCCGCATGAGGAAGGATAAGTAGAGCGCCACCTGGTGGAGTCGGGCGGTAAATCAAACTGAAGTCAGTCAGGAGAAAAGTTACAAACATCAAGTGAAAATGTTTTTGAAGCATCTGTGCAGAAACATCAAACCATCACAGACTTTGACTGAAGAGGTGTTTTTATATCAGGTCCTTTAAGAGTCACAGAAACACAGTTTGTTCTGTTTTTGTTTCTCGAAGCTCAAACTGTCATCAAGTTCTTCTTCATGTTCTGACTCGATGTGTTTGTGGATAAAACCCAGCAAATGATGAATCAGATCAGGCAAACAAACAGGTGACGTTCAAGTTCAAACGAGTGACTCAGCAGTAAAAAAAAAGGTCTGATGAATGTAACTTGGACGTCATGATAAGAGTCGACTGTCAGAATGAGAATATGAGAATGTTCTCGGATAAGGAGGCAAATTTTAAACGTCAAATCCGAGTTTAAAGTGAGATTTACCGAGCGCTTGTGCTCAGGAGGATGTTATAAATATCGCCGCCTCTTCTCCAGGTTTGCTCGTTTATTTAACCGTCACAATAAATCACAGTGGTGGGAGTTTTTTTTTTTTTTTTAAGTTGGAGCAGATTAATAATCTGTGGACGTCACCTGCATCCTGCAGCTGCGGCGTCGCAGCCGAACCTGACGGAAACAAAGGACACGCGACCGTTCGCAGTTGTTTTCCGACTCCTCCGTCTCCCTCCGTCTGCGTCTCTGTGGATTTGTATGCTTTTAAAAATGTCTCCATCTCACACACAAAAAAAAAATAAAATCGCCGGTTCAAAAGTCTGCTCGACAAAGGAAAGTCACCCCCGTCTCTCTTCCCCTAAAATAACACACTGTGACTTTCTTTGTGACTTTTAACCACGTTTTACTTTTCGCCCTTCAACTTGGACTTCAATCCCGCTCAGATGTTTCAGTCCAGGATTCGTTCTCTTTTCAACACGCCGACGTCTGGATGGAGACGACGTTTCTCCTTCACTCTGAAGGATCGGGAGATGGAGGCAGAGACAGAGAGCATGCTGGGAAAACAGGGAAATTTTTAAAATTTGAAACTCGTCTGTCGACTTTCTCGTCTAAGAATCGACAGATGAGGATAAAAATGATTTAATAGATAAAGGAGGAAGAAGAGAAAGCAAAAGATGCAACAGTCTAATTTGCATAAGAGGCGGGGTCTCCTTTATTGTTCAGCCAATCAGAGCGCTGGGTAAATGCCTCCGTTTGGCTGAGATGTGAAGGGCAAAGCGACCGCAGGCGACACCTCGGTGAATTATTAACGAGCAGCATCTCTATCCATCATTTCAAACACACACACACACACACTCTCCCTGATAACTGTATTAACACAGATATGAATGGAGACGGACAGAAGGAGGAAAGACGAATCCGTCCTTCTTCTTTATCAGCGGCGCTCGAAACGAGCAGCAGTCAACTGGGTGGTTTCACATTAGGCCCGGACGATTTTATCAGACAGACGTCTCTGTATTTAAATGGGCTCTCAGCAAGGTTAAACAGCTGCCGTCTGTCCGTCTGTCTGCGCGAACGAAACTTCAGCTGCACGTTCAGGATACAAATGAAATATTTCACATTCCTGCTGAGCTTTTTTCCAAATCACTTCATCAGTGAGATTTATGTCTCTGTTCTCAGAGAGCTGCTGATGGAGCTGAAACAAGTGAGATCTTCCTTCCTTTAAACTCTCTCAGTTTCCTGACCTGAAACTCCTCACACCGCTAATTGTTTTAATTAACTATTTAACATTTCGGGACCTTTTAAAGGTTACACGTCACAATAAACCAAACACAGCTGTTAAGATGTTTTCTGCACTTAAATTTAAATCAAAGAAACTGAACGAATGTGAAGAAACTGTGGATTTAAGTTCAGAGAGATGCTGCAACAGGAGAACAACTTCTGTTAGGAAAATTTAAAATGACAACATGTGTCTTTGTGTTTCTGCTGGTGAGTTTTCAACTAAACCTAAAAGTGCAACTGAGGTGATCATCTATATGCATAAAATGATTAATAAACTTCATTTATATGGAACCTTTAATAACATAAAATGCAGCTCAAAGTGGTTCTTAAGATTAAAAAACAGCTACTGCAAAATAAAAAAGAAATATCAGATAAAATTATATTTATGAAGGTGAAAGTTAATTAAAAGCAAGATCATGAAAAGAAGTTTTCAGATGTTTCTAAGAAATATAATTTCTAATTAATTATTGTATTGGTGGCTGAAACATTTATTACCTTCATAATAAAAATAAATGACAACTGTAACTGCAGAAATACAATAGAAGCAAAAGAAAGAATTTAATATATTTTCAAAATAAAAACTTTTAATGGTAAATTAATTTGCAGAGTCACTTTTATTTACTTTGTAATTTTGGCCCTTCTGGTCCTCCATAGAGTTTCACTTCTTGGTCACAAGTTTTTGATCCAGTTTTCACGTTCGATGTTTAAACGAGTCTCTCAAATCTAAAATAACAGCATCAATAAACAGAAATGGAGATGTGAACTGTGGAGGTTTGTGCAGCATCATCCACAGAGTGGATAATGTAGTGTGTGTGTGTCAGTGTGTGTGAGAGAGTGTGTGTTTTGTGGGAGTGTGTTGGGGGTAAAAGCAGCTCTATTCTCCAGCTGAACCCCCTCATCCTCTCTGTTTTCATACTGACTCACTGTGAATGTCAAAGAGCTGCACGGAGCTCGGCCTGTCACTCAAGGACCGAGAGTGTGTGTGTGTGAGTGTGTGAGAGAGAGAGTGTGTGTGTGTGTGTATGAGAGAGAGTGTGTGTGTGCATTAGACAGAGAGAGAAAGTGTGTGTCCATGAGTACTTCAGTGTGTGTGTGTTTATGAGCTGGAGGAGTGGTGTGTACTTTCATGTGGGGGAGTATTGTGAGTTGCCAGAGGATCTGTGTGAACAGTGATGTGTGACAGAGAGAGAGAGAGAGAGGGAGACAGACAGACAGAGAGAGAGACTGGGAGAGAGACAGAGAGAGAGAGAGAGACAGAGAGAACGAGTGATCGAGCTGCAGAAAGAGAGAAAATAAAAGAGAGAGAGAGATTTGGAGCCCAGCGAGAAAAGAGGCGAGAGGAAAAAGTGAAAGAGGGATTCAGAGAGAGAGACTGAAAACAAAAGAGGAAGAGAGAGAGACAGAGAGACAGACAGAGAAAGAGAGAGAGAGAGAGGGGTGGATGAAGGCAGACAGTGCTGTGATCTGTGTCTGACTCGGCTGGATTAACTGAATCAGACACAGAGACTCAACACTCTTTTCTTTCTCTGTTTTCGCTTTGTCCTTCATTCTCTCTCTCTGTCTGTCTCTCTCTCTCTGTGTCTTTCCTTATAAAACATTGATGACCTCATGACCTTCCTGGACTTTGTGTCACATGACCTTCAGATCCAGTGAAGATGTTCTGACTGATTAACTGTCCAACAGATTTGTTTAACAGGACAAACTACCAGTTCAGGCCAGATGCATCATGGTCCTTGTAGGCTGAGTGTTAAAGCCTCTGAGCGAGCTGACGGTCATCATCTCAGGCCCGAAAACACACAAATCACTTTTTAAAACACAGGCTTTGATTCACACGTGATGTTTGACTGATGACCTCTTTCACTGATGCAGAATCCGTCTTTCATTAAAACACATATTCAGTAAATAATTTGAATCCTAAATAAAACAAAGCAGCTCCTTCACAGATTGAAGCTCCTCTTCATTCGACATGAAATGAATCAAAACATTTCAGTTATTTCAAATCAACAGACCGAGTTTGACTTTTCATGTCAGACAATAAGAAATAATCTGAATGTGCTGCTGCTTTTAACACACCTGCAGCACGTTATGTGTGACTGTGCAGCTTTTTGATTGGTATCAATACGTGTGTGTGTGTGTGTGTGTGTTTGTGTGTATTAGAGAGAGCGATCAGCAGGGTTTCAGTCCAATCCTGTCTTACCTCTGAATGTCAGCGGTGAAACCTGCTTGAAACCTTCTCCCTCTCTTCCTCACACACACACTCACACTCTCTCACACACACACACACACACACACACAGACACACACACACACACACACACACACACACACACAGCGACTCTTATTTACTGTGTCCTGCTGAGGTGTCTGGCGATGCAGAGGTGATGATGCAGAGAGAAAAATAGAGATTCTCTTGTTTTCTTTCACCTCCTGCCTGTCGTCTCCACTTTCTCTCCTAAATTCGGTCAGAAACGAGCTCATCCGTCAGATTTCAGTCAGATCTCAGTCAGATTTCGGTCATATCTCAGTCAGAGTTTGGTCAGATTTCAGTCAGATTTTAGTCATATTTCAGTCATATTTCGGTCAGATTTCAGTAAGATCTTAGTTTTTTTTTCAGTCAGATTTCAGTCATATTTCGGTATTATCTCGGTCATATCTCAGTTTGATGTCAGTCATATTTCAGTCAAATTTCAGTCAGATTTCGGTAAGATCTCAGTTTGATTTCAGTCAAAATCAGTCAGATTTCAGTCATATCTCAGTCTTATCTCAGTTTGATGTCAATCATATTTCTGTCAGATTTCAGTCATATCTCGGTCATATCTCAGTTTGATTTTAGTCATAATTCAGACAGATTTCAGTCGTCTTGTTCAAAACAAAGAGAGAAAATTGAGACCTTGAAGCATTTTGGTTTGAACCTGTTGAACAAAAGCTTTCACATGTGGTGTTTAGATTTGGATCAGTAATCATCTGCTTTTTCAGCTGTTTTTCCTCTTTTTCTCCCTCACTTCTCCTTTTTCATTTTTCCCTCAGCTCTTCTTTCTTCTTCTTCTCTCCTCTCCCGCTGAATGTCAGAATAACCTTTCGCCCAGACATGAGGAGCGCTTGTTTTCTCTTATCTCGCAGGTGACATGCCCACTCCACAGGGCTGTTTAGACGCGTGACAAGACCTCTTCGAAACATCAAACGCACCGCGAGCAGTTCAAACACAGGGCTCCCTTCCAAAACGCTCCTCTGTAATTCTTCAGGTATAAAAGGACGAGGAGCGGAAGAGTCTGAATATCTTAGCTGATGTCACAGCTTAAACCTGATTGAACACGGAGGTCTGAGAGGAGACGCAGTCTGAAGCTGACAGCTTGTCTTTAGATGCTTCTTCTTCTGTGAAATCTGCCTCCTTTGGTTGTAGAGCAGCTGAGTTAGAAGCTAAAAGTCAACATTTTACTTCCTTATCAGACAAATTAAACACATCGTCTGGTCGCTGCCCAGCTGATCCTGTTTGAAACCTTTTTGAACTCAAAGATTAAACAACGGTTCTTTACTGAACCAATGAACCTCAACTTGATGCCACCTAGTGTCTGATGTTTGATCGCGTTTTAGCATTGCTGCTAACTGCTGCTAGCTGCTTTTTGAATCTCCTGCTAGTGTCTTCACACTCAGCATGTCATCTTAAGGTCGTGACCCCGTCCTATTCGCTGTTTCTACACACGAGTTGATTCGGCTCTGTTGCGCCCTCTGCTGTTGGCTCAGAGGAGAAGCAAGAAACTGCACGACTCTGTACATTTATAACCTTTAACGACACAGACTCCATAAACAGGCTGTTTTAAACAAACTTGTGATGAAGCTTTTCTCAGTTCATAAACAACAACTTTTAAACCCTGAAATCTCATAAAATGTATTCGTCTCCATCAATGAACTCAGTTAAATGTAATAAACATTTTTTCAAATGTACAAAAAAAGACCAAAAAATGGCAACTGAATCAGTATGAACACGGAAAATAAGAGAGTGAAACCTGACAGAAATGTGGGAAAAACTGGTGCAGGACACTGATAGAGAAAACAGAAGACCTGTGTGTGTGTGTGTGTTTGTGTGTGTGTGTGTGCTTGTTCATGCTTTCATGCACAGATTTATTGCGCTTGAGTGTGTGTGCATAATTTGTACATGTGCAGAGCCACCTGAGCTTGTGCTTTTACGTGTGTGTGTTTGCTTCAAAGTCTATTTGTGTGTGTGTGTGTGTGTGTGAGAGAGAGACATATTGTAGAGTGCTTCTACCTGTAAATGTCAGGCAGCCGTCCTCAGCGGCTGACAGCTAAGAAATCAGCGGTAAATCAGGCCGATAGCTCAGCTAAAGAGGTGATTAATAAACATGTCATCTGTGTGTGTGTGTGTGTGTGTGTGTGTGTGTGAGCATCACCTTGTGTAAACCTTATTTGCTTAAAAACGGTGAGGGAGTGAGACATGACAGCAATGAAGAGGAAGGTGCAGAGGTGATGATGAGAAAGAGGCGAATCACTGTTGATTTGTCACAGTGACAGGAAGTGGCCTTTTTTACAAAAATAAAAGCATCATATCTGTCAGCTCTGACATGAAGAGCAAAGAGCAGGTTTCTCTTTTAGTCTTTTTAACTTTGCTTGGCTAATTTCTCTGCAGCTTTATTTCCCTCCTGTTGATTAATAATACAAAGAAAAGAGATTCTGTCCTTGTTTGCTTCCATCTGTCCGTCCTTCTGTCTGTCTCTGGACTTCACAGTCTTACTGAAAAATCAAAAAGTCTCTCGCTGAGATCAGAGCTGCAGTTCAGGACGCAGGATGCAGCTCTTTCAGTGTCGTTGTTAAAACAAAAAGAGAGATGCCGGAGCTTCGCCCTTCATCACACTTAGCGCTGCGACCGCTCCGTTCTCTAATGGAACTTCATCCATTTCAAATGACAGAATCCATTACGGCCGCATGCACCGCTCTGCAGCGCAAGTGTTGCATGCACTGGATTTATTCTTGTTATTTGCTGATAATGTGTGCAAACTAAACTGAACCACTTTTTTCCCCCCCTCACACTCAGGCTGATGATTAACTTGAGGTGCTGCAAAGAAAAAGCACATGAATGTAAAAGTAACCAAATGAATTTGTACTAAAATAAATGCACAAGGTGAAAGTTAAGTCTGAGACTCTAAAACATCCAGAATCATCTCTGTAACTATGCATCTACGTAAAAAAAAAAAAGAAATCAAGTATATGTAACATTCTTTGGGTTTTTAAACTCCTGCAACTACTTGAACCTTAATATTTTTATTCAAATAGTCATTTTCCACTTGTATTTTTTTCTTATGTTGCAAAATGGATAAAACTTTATAGGAAATATTTGTCAAGGTTGTTTAACAGAAAATATGTAACATTTCTAACGAACATCTCTTCAAGGTAAAGTTACATTTAGTCTTCTGTCCGTAACCTCCGGAGTAACATCAGTCAGAGTGAGGGAGGAAGTCGTCAAATGTGACTAAAAGTAACGTGAATTTTTTTTTTTAACACATTAATCTCGTTTGTGACATTTCAGACCGAGTCAGTCCTGCTGATTTACATCTACAATGGAGGCTGTAATGAACAAATCCCATGATCCCACACTGCGTTATGATGTCATCAAGCTACGACTTTTGTCTAAATTGTTTCAGCAGAAACACCTCTAGTGGCAGAAATGACATATTCTGCATTTCAGAAAAAAGTTAGAAGAAAAATATTCAATTTGTTTACTGGGTTTATTTTGCAGATTTATCAGTAAAATTAATACTGGTTAATTAATTTTACTGCGAACTGTAACAGCAGAAATTTGAAGTTGTGAGAGAGATTATTTGATATGCAGAAACAGTAGATGAACACGCCGGTAAACCTTAAAATCTCTTCCTGAACTGATTCGTCCTTCATCTTGTACAAAAAGAAAGAAATACTGTCTATGCAAAAAACCCAGTGTGGCCTTCATTTTATTTTAAAAACACCGGCTCAGACTATAACAGAAATGAAAATGCTTCAAAACAAACTTCCATCCTCCTACAGCAACGTACAGACAGCTTTAAATAGTCAGAGTCGATTATTTTTGGATCCGGGATGAATCCCGGATTTTTCGTGGACTTCTGTAGACACACTTGACACACATGCAGACTGATGACTGCGAACTCTGCGCCTGTAGATGTGTATCAGTATCTATTTAATATGTGTGCGTGTGTGTGTGAGAGAGTGTGTGTGCGTGTGTGTGTATGTGTGTGAGAGAGAGTGTGTGTGTGAGTGTGTGTGTGAGCTGCCTGTCACCTCCTGCAGAAAATAAACCCCCATGCAGAGCCGGAGGACGTCAGCAGCTCGTTATGTCACATCATGTCAGTAATCGTTGCTTTAATCCTCCCCGAACATTAAATATTAGACTTTGTTTAAAGTCTCTGCTGTCATTTATTTCCCAGCTGGAGCTCACTGATCCTTCACTCCGGCAGGTGACAGCACACCTGAGAGGATCCACGAGCCGAAAAATAGGACTCAGTCAGGAAATAATGAAGGAAATAAAGCTTTTGTTTTTTTTTTGAAAATGATCATAAATGAGATGAAATTCAAGCTTTAGTCACTGAAATAAAAATATGCAAGCAGCTGTTTTCTGTTTGTGTTGATTTAAATTTTAAACACTTTTATGCTGAAATGGTTTATTATGATGTAACTTCAGATCCCAAACAGACCCGGAGAACCAAGTTCATCTCTGCAGGAGCGAAACAACACAATAAATACACACTTTTTATTTGCAGAGGCGCTTATGAACATTACAACATGAAATAAAATAAGTCTATCTCGTTTAAAACAGCTGTCACTTTTCAAAACTGTCCTCAATTTCTAAATAATAATTTATTTCCCAAGAAATGTCTTCACAAGTCAAATAAATAACTATTTGTAAGACTTAATGATAATATTATGGTCTTCACTGTTCAAAATCTCCTTAGTTTTTGAAATATCTTCATTTTAGAAATGTTGTCTTAATTATTTTGAAAAATATTGATCAAAAAAAAACATAAATTATTTTTAGAAATGTCCTCTCAAATCATCTTATCAAAAATGTCTCCACTTTTTAAAACGTCCTCATTCGCTCACAGGAAGCAGTGACGAGTCCTCACAGAGAGAGTTAAAACAAACTCACACTGAAGCTCCGTTTGTGTGTTTCTGAAGGATTTAGTTTCCCCGTTAAACCTCCTGTAGCTTTACTGCGGCACTGGAGCAAAACTGACCGGCTAAACCCGGACCACAACATGCCGACTGGCTGGGGACGGAGTGTGTGTCTCTGTTCCGGAGTGTGTTATTCATGCATGTGTGTGTGTGTGTGTGTGTGTGTGTGGATTTGACTCTGCACCGGAATAGTTTGAACATTTTCATAACAATCGGACGGGTTAAACTAGTAAACATGGGATCAGGAGTGAGTGTGTGTGTGTGGATTTTTTTTGTGTGTGTGTGTGTGTGTGTGTGTGTGTCGTCAGTGCTGTTCTCTAAACTGACACATTTTCAATCACATGGTTTATTTCGGGGAAATTGTCGAAAAAGAGGGAAAAGGGCAGATTTCTGTGGCTCTGTGGGCTACAGGACAAGCCAGGATTAGTTTTTCACTTTGTGTGTGTGTGTGTGTGTGTGTGTGTGTGTGTGTGTGTATTCTAAGACAATGCCCTGGTAGCCAATTTGTAATATATAGTCGGCCTTGAAAAATGGCCCAGATCTCCCCTTCGCTGTCTGCAATTTAGCTCTGCCGGCGCCCGGCAATACCCATTGTACTGCCTCCCACGACTGCCATTTTGTCCTGATGGAGTGTGTGTTTGAGCCTTCTGTGTGTGTGTGTGTTTGCGTGTGTGTGTTTGTTTACTTGCTTATGTGCATCTCAGTGTGCATTTACCCATGAGTCTGTCTTTCTGTGTGTGTGTGTCGGCGTGACCAAGCGAGCGACTGTGTTTATACTCAGGTTATTGAATTTGTGCTTGTGCGTCAGAGTGTGTGTGTGTGATTATATGTGTGTGTGTGTGTGTGTGTGTGTGTGTGTAGTTGCATTGTTGCTGTGTTCCTACAGTTGTACTGTTTGTTGGCTGTGTGTGTAGTTGATTTTCTGTGTGTGTGTGTGTGTGTGTTTGATGCAGTGCAGTTACTCGTCCACTTTCCGAAATGACAGCGAGACACCTGAAGGCATCAAACTGGAACTAATGGACAGATTGCTGAGAAAGAGAGAGACGGAGGGAGAGAAGGGAGGGATGATGGCAGGGTGGAGAGAAAGTCAAAGAAAGAAAAGCTGGAGGATGTTAGAAGGAATTGATTTGTGTGAAGAAACAGAGTGATGGACAACGAAGAGAGAGAGAGAAAGAGGATGAAAGAAAAGGAAAGGAGATGGAGTGAGATATGACAGGGAAAAGGAACTGAGGAAAAGAGGGATGGAGGTGAGAAAAGAGAAACTATGAAAGAAGGATGTAAAGATATGTGACAAGGAGAAAAGAGGGAATTTAAGGATGAAAGAGTGTAACTAAAGAGAAAAGAATGGAACAAGGGAGGAAGGATTTAAGGTTGTAAAGAAGAGAAGGAGAAAAAGGATGGGATCATACAGGACGAGATGACAGGAAGGAGATGGATGTAGGAAGAGAAAAAGAAGCGATGAAGGAGTGATTTAAGTAGAGGACAACCAGGAGGTGAAGGATTGAGAAGTAAAGGAGGAGAAGATAGCAGGAGAGACTGAAGAATAAAGGAGGAAGAGGAAAAAGGAGATTTATATGAGAAACGTAATGTGATAAAGAAGGATAGAAGGAGGGAAAATGGAGATCTACAGACAAAAGTGAATGATGGATAAAGATGTAAGAAGAGAGAAAGAAAAGCTGGAAAGAAAATGACAGGAAGATGAAGAGGTTAGGATGAGGTGATGAGGAAGGATGTTAGGAGAGGAGGAGGAGGAAACGATATAAAGTGAAAAAGGTAAAAAGGAAAAGATGGAGAGCAATGGAGATAAAAGAAGGAGAGAAACGGTGTAAAAAGAGAGAGAGAAGCGATGTGATTGGTGGCCTCGTCCGACAGAGATCGTTTCACCAAAGGTCTCAGTTCTGTTAATGGGAGACACAGCAGAGTGGAGAGGTCAGCTCTGTGTGTGTGTGTGTGTGTTCATGGATAAAATAACTAAACTTCACTGTACTTGTGTGTCTTCTCAGATCAGTACAACCTGCAGTGTGTCACAATGGTTTTATTAGTGACGTCATAAAAGTTTGTGTTTTTTATTTGTATCAGTTTCACTTTCGTTATTTTTTATAAATAAATCATTGCAAAAATTTCAAAAGGGAGAAAACAAACTGATAAAATCATCTCTTTTGTCAGATTTTAAAAAGAAGAACCTTTTTTTTTGTTTTGTAAATTTTTTGGCTCCTCCCTTTGGATCGTACCACCTGATCCGTCTGTGACACGATCACCTCCGGAAGTTCTGTGATACTGTAGTGAGATCAGTTCAACGTAAAATGTTAAGATGAAGGCTCACAGATCTTCATTAGTCTGATATCAGGTCAGGTGTGAATATGTCACCTTGTCACCCACTCAGGCAGGTTTAAAGGCACCTTGGTTCAAACCAGGAAGTGACAGAGTGAGGACGCTTTCACACCCGCTTTGTTTGGTCCGGACTTTCAGACATTTCAGTTTGATCCGAACTAAAATAGCCGGTGTGAAACCTCCTTCGGTCCATGATCCGGACCAAACAGCTGAACCTTGGTCCGACCAAAAGAGGTTTGTGTCCAGTGTGAAAGCAAAGGTTCGGACCTCCGGACCTTCGTACCAATGACAGGAAGTTACAGCAGTCCACCTGGAAAACGGAAAACCAAGTAACTGTTACCAAAACAAAAAAAAATACCTGTTGATTTAAGTGCATCTTTAATGTCCTTTTAACTGAAATTCCAACAGAAACTGATGGATGTCACAGAGAGATAAACATGTCTGTCTCTAAAAAACATCAGACTCATGTTTTGGATGGGTGTGTTGTTCGGTGATGTGACACACTCGTCTGTTTATCCCAGTGTTCATTTTTTACTGTTCAGTCATGATACAATAAATACTTTCACTCCAACGATCTACTTGTTTCTGTTTCGTGGGCCGAATGTTGATGCGATCATTTCGTACGGAGTCCGACT
The DNA here is from genome assembly GCA_029814665.1 of Acanthurus lineatus. Taxonomy (NCBI): domain Eukaryota; kingdom Metazoa; phylum Chordata; class Actinopteri; order Acanthuriformes; family Acanthuridae; genus Acanthurus; species Acanthurus lineatus. The sequence goes on along the minus strand of JAPZDV010000007.1, from coordinate 1,201,160 downwards.
CTCCGTCTCTGGAAACCTGTTTAAACCTGGTTGTGTAATCAGTAAAGTAGAGACCTGCTTGCTTCTCGCACACACGGCTGCTTTCTTCTCCTCTTGTTTTATTTTATTTTTTTATTTTTTTTATTGTCTTCCACAGCAGCGATATGTTTCCTAGTCATGCATCAAGAGATCAAATCTAAAAGTAATACAATCTCTGGACTTACAATCTCGGTGGTTTAATTTGAAAAACCAACTCTCTCCGCCTTCCCCCCGTAGCTTTGAAACTGAAATAAGTTATGCCGGCGGTGCCCTCGCTTCACCCTCTGACAAGAACAATAGCGGCCGGCTCGCCTCAGAAAACTGTGTTTTACAATAATACTCGTCCACAAAGCAAGACCGACAATGTCAATGGTTTTATGGTGTGCTACACAGTGCAGCTAATGTTCTCCTGCAAGCCAGCACCGCTTCACTGCCTCCCCCTCGCTCTCTCCTCCTCCCTGTCTCCCCCGGTGTCTCTCGGCCTCTTTCCGCCTCCTGTTTTTTTCTCCCTCCTCTCGTTTATTCTCCTCAGCTCTCCCCCGCTCCCTCTCTCCGTATGAAAAATCCATTCCGGCATGGGTTTTGACAGCCTGTCTTTGGTGGGTGTGTAAAATTCAAATAATTCACTGTGCATAGACAGTCACTTCGGGCCTGCTTTGTATTTCGTATTTGACTTCGTGTCACTTTGAGTCCCAGTCTGCATGTTTTAGCTTTTTTTTTTCTAAAAAAAACAAAACAAACTGGAGGTTTATTCCTTTTTTTTTTTTTTTTTTAAATCTCTCCGAAGGCAGATGTTTTAGTTGACCGACCGCGGTGACGGATACATTTCAACCTTCACCGACACTTTTACAGCCAGAAAGGCGATTTTATTATGAACATATTGATAAATAGCAGAGCTTAAATTACGGACCAAAGACATTAAATAATGTTTGTTTTATCGCCTCTTGATTACAAGTTATTGGGCTCCTCTGATTGAGTTTAAGTCTTATCCAGTTTTATCATCTTCTTTTGATTTTTTTTTGTATCTTCTGGTTTCAGTTTGACATTTACACTGAACGAAATTAGAAAAAGAAATATCACTGTCAATATAACATGTTTGTTAAGAAACACAACACTGACTCTTTACCCTGAAAGAAATAAATACCACACCAGTTTTTATTCCCTCATACGAAACTACGTATATTTTACTGACAGTTTTTTAAAACAAACAACACATTTAAGCTTTCAGATGCGATTTTCTCAGCGTTTTATGCTTTCATTTGTTTTTATTATTTTTATATGGTATTAAAATCAACAGTAAGTAATTTCGTTTGGATGGTGACTGAACTTCAGAACAATACGAAGCTTCCGTGTTTGGTCCTCTGCAGTTCGTGAGCACTCAGAGTGGATACTGGTTTATAAACTGGGAGGAAGCAGGTGACCAGTTCCCACCTCGACCTCACCCACTGGGCCTCCTGGTTGGTCAGTTTGTGCCTTTTCAGAACAAAAAGAAAATAAAAGGCTTATTGTGCATCAGTTTCTACAAACTTTTACACTCAGTTCTTACAAATGTGATGCGTTTGAAAACTGTAACACGTCCACGGGATTTTAAATTATTTCTGTGTGTTTGGGTCATGTCGGGTTGATCTGACTGATCCATCATTAGCAGGATGTTTGCTGGATATCAGGGTTCATGTCTCTGTTTGAGGTCTTGTAGTGGATTTCAGAAGCTTATCAGAAGGTCAAGAATTTTTTTTTTTTGGTCCACTGAGTTAAAGTTGCCCAACGGTTCATTAATGATGATCAGTGATCATCAAGTGATCATTTACTGCTTGTCTCAAACTATTTTTGCTGAAGTTTCTTTTACTTGAATTTAATTCTTTAAACCAATTTCTTTGTTTTATCTCGTTGTTTTACTCCTCCATGTTTCCTCTCCATCATTTCTCTCCTCCTGCTCGTTTCTTACGGCTGTCGTTAAAGAAGCTCTTCACGTTTTGTTTGTGTGTTTCACAGTGACCCCTACTGGGAGCGGCCGGCTAATGCAGGCAGCTGCTCCGCCGCCCGGCCCAAGACCCTTCACCTGGCCGGCCAGCAGCACACCTCCTCACCATGGTAACGTCTGTGTGCGCTAGTAGTGCCAGTAGCAGTAGATGTAGATCTTAGTAGTGGTGGTAGTGTGTGTTTGTTTCTGTGTGTGTGTGTGTGTGTTGTTGGATTAGAGTTGTGTGAATAGTTTGAAAGGCTGATTTTGTTGTTGTTGGTCTGATTTAATGAACTTTGTGTTGGTGGGACTCATTCAGTGTTTTTCTTAAAGTCAAACCTGTGATGGTTTTCTTGCATCTCTTTCTTGAGGCATTTTAAACAGTCAGCTTAGCTTAGCTTAGCTTAGCATAATCACTGATGTCATTCGACTCAAGTGTCCTTTAGTTTAAAAGTGAATAAAAAGGGATGCAAACCAATTTAATTTTAACTTTGCCAGTTGTCAAATAGTTTTTGTTTTGTAACCTTGATGGCCAGAGTGAATTTCCTCTAAAAAAAAAGAAGCCAAACGGCAGAATAAAATGTCAGTATTAGACGTCTCTGATAACAGTAGATACTTGTATGTATACATATATGTATTATAGCAACATTACAGAGCAAAGTGATTAAATGTAGACGCCTGTAAGCTGTCTATTCTCATCATGGATGAGAGTTAAAGGTTGCGTTTTGGCAGCATTACACTGGTGATGAAGACTGGAGGTTTAACAACCAGACATTTTTGATTTTGTTATAACAAAATTAAACATTTAAGACAAAATGTGATATTTTCCAGCCATAAACAAACTTTAAACTCATAGAGCTTCAATAATAAACAAAAAGAACTATAAAGTGTAGAAATGTGAATGTCAGCATTAATTCTGGTGACGTGGTGATTCAGTGCACCTGTACAGGTGAATTAATGAATGAAGGCAGACAAACCAAACATCTGCAGAGCCAACAAACAAAAGTAAGGTGAAGTCTTTCTGCTCTGCAAACAAAAAGTGGACGTCCTGTCATGTTTCGGTGCAGACTGATCACGATGAGGTCTGAATGACACGTTTCATCAGCGTTTCATCAGCGTTTCTGCTCAGTCAGGTCGGTTCAGACTGACACTCACAGCGTCTGTCGGGACTCCTCGCCTGTTGGATGGAGGAAACATGGAGTAAATCTCATCCTTCAGTGTTTGTGGTGGAGGTTTTTTTTCTAAAGTCACAGTGTCACTATTTCATATCAAACTTCCTGTTTCTGGTGTTGAAACGTGATTTCTGCTGTTTGAAGCTTCAGACTCGTGACTCTTAAATAACCAAACTGTGTTAAAGAGCTGCGTTACCAAAACTGTGAAGAAGATCGTCGATGCTTTAAGATTTTTACTGTTTGTGTTTAAATCTTTCAGCTCTGTGTGTGTTTAGTGTTTACTCTGTGTGTGTGTGTGTGTGTGTGTGTGTGTGTGTGTGTGTGTGTGTGTGTGTGTCGGCTTGTCTGCAGTCTTTATTGCAGCTTTTGTAAGACGACGCTGAATTGTTCCTCCTTAATCCATCATCTCTCCCTCCTCTCTCCTCCTCCTCCTCCTCCTCTCCTCCTCTTCACCTCCTCTTCTCCTCTCCCCTCTTTTCTCCTCCTTTCTCCCTTTCTCCTTCTCTCTCCCTCCTTCCCCTCTCACCTCTCCGAGTCTTTGTTGGTGAACAGATAGGAGGTTTTCGCATCAGGAGGTGAAGTGAGGCCTGATGCATTGTGGATGATTTCTTCTGTGTGTGTGTGTGTGTGTGTGTGTGTGTGTGTGTGTGGTGGATTACAGTAGTGGAGAATAAAGGGGGGATTTGTGTCGGAGTCGGGCGGAGAGCTGAAAGGAGACAGCAGTTATTAGCTCATTACAAGATGAGCTTAACACCATGTAGGTCGAATATAAACACACACACACACACACACACACACACACGTGATACACTGCAGTGACAGCAGCATTAAAAGCATTAAAAAAATCTGATATGTTCATTTGTAAAACATCTTTAAAAAAAGAAAGATTTCTTTTAACAGCATCTCAATAAATTTTCACAATGAAATAAATTAAATCCTCTGAACTGAAATGTCTCTATTTTTTTTTTTAACTGAGATGTTTAAAAGAGCCAGATTTCTCCAAAACTTCAGGATATGAAAAAGGTTCAATGACGTCCTGTTGATCTGAGTTTCCATCAGCAGTTTAAACGAGATCGAACATCTCGGATTAAAGAGATATAAAGAGATCTTACAGGATCTTTTCAGATCAGCAGGTGACTTTAGAGATTTAAATTCATTTTGAAGCTGAAACTCAGTCGTTCATCAGCTTTGTTACATAAATTTAATGTATTTATTTTTTAACATCATGGTCAGTCAGCATCATTACTGTTGCTATGGTTACTTACACTAACAATGACATGTGTGTGTGTGTGTGTTTGAGGTGAACACACACACACATTTCCACAGACACCTTCCAGCCAATCAGAAGCGATTTTCTCCTCAGTTGTGAACACAATAAAGACGTGTGTGTGTGTGTGTGTGTGTGTGTGTGTGTGTCTGGCTCAGTGTTTGTGTTTACATGTCAGAGTGTGTGTGTGTGTAGGTGTGTGTGTTCAGCAGGTGAAATTGAGATAAATGGTGGAGGAGCCGTGTGGCCGCAGAGGCTCCTGATACACACTCCACCTGTCCACTCTGCTTACAGCTGTGTGTGTGTGTGTGTGTGTGTGTGAGTGTGTGTGAGCGAGGCTGCAGCAGACTCTCTCTCTCTCTGTGGTCCATCTGTCTCTTTCACTTTACAAACACTCTGCT
>JAPZDV010000007.1:1023580-1033985 GCA_029814665.1 Acanthurus lineatus | reverse complement strand
GAAATCTGCTATCACACACACACTCTCACACACACACACACACACACACACACACACACACACACTCTCACACATATATACACACTCACTTGTGTGTGTGTGTGTGTGTGTGTGTGATAAAACCTGAAACTCATATTTTATTTCTTAATTTTACTTTGTTGATTTTTTTCAGATTTTGCCAAAAATACAAAAAACATCTTTTTCTTCCTCCATTTTTTTATTTGTCCTTTAATCTCTTTTCTTCTTCTTCTTCCTGCTCCTCCTCACTTCTTCTTTCTTCTCCATCACTCTTCATCCGTCTCTTCTTCAGTCTTCCTCCTTCTTACCTACTTTCACTTCATTCCATCATCCTTCCATCTTACACCTCAAAGGATTTATTCCTCCTCCTCTTCTTCCTCCTCTTCCTCCTCTGCTCCTTTCTTTTCCTCCTTCCTCCTCTTTTTCTTTATTATTTCTTTCCCTCCTTTTTTACTCTTTTCTTCCTCTGACTTCATCTTTATCCTTTTCTTTATTTTACTCCGTTTTGTTCCTCTCCTCCTCCTCCAACTTTGTGTCCTCCTCTTGTTTCCTTCCCTCCTTCATCCCTCCCTCCCAGTGTCTGAATCCCCCCCCCCCCTCCTCCTTCCTCTCCTCCCCCCTCTCCCCCCCCCCCTCCACCTGTACCTTCTCCTCCACCTTCAGTAAACCGAAAAATTATCTCCTGGGCTTTTCTCCCTGACACAATTTGTCAAATCCTGCCTGATAGGAAACACATTCTATTCATAAGGCGAGTCTCGCCTCCTCCTCCCCCCGCCTCCTCCTCCCCCCCCGCCTCCTCCCCCCTTCCTCCCCCCCTCTGACGGTAGCAATTCAATTACAGGCGAGGAGGCGATAGTGAGCCGGAGAGGCAGAATGTGACAGTACAGTTACAGAGTGTTTACACAATTAAACTTTCACTGACAATACTCTCTATCTGTGATGAATGCCTCGCACGCCGCCGCCGCCACCACCGCCACCGCAACTCCGTGTGTGTGTGTGTGTTTATATACAATATATTTAGGTTATGTCTGCTCTTATATGAGTGTGTGTGTGAGTGTGTGTGCGAGCAGGCGAGCCGCAGCACATTTGTCATGATTGCGTCTCGCCCGCCGCCTCTCTGATGTCTCTCGGCTCCTTGCTGCTGCTGTTGCATTCTGGGTAAGAAAAGGAGGCTGGAGGAAGTGATGGAGAAGAGAAGAAAGAAGGGAAATGACAGAGTGGAAAGAAACAAGCGTGGAAGTGGACGGATGAGTTGTGTGTGTTTTCCTGCAGCAGCGGTTAGCTTAGCTTAGCTTAGCTTAGCTTAGCTTAGCTTAGCTTAGCTTAGCTTAGCTTAGCACAAACACTGGCAGCAGAGGGAAACAGCTAGCCCGACTCTGTTTGAAAGCACATCTGCCTGCAGCGTTAAAGCTCCCTGATGAACCTGATGGACCTGATTTGTTTCATTCAAACACAAAGAAATTTAAAATCAGTTTTTTATGTTTCGAGGCGGAAACTTAAAGTTCTCGCTGCAGCAAACAGACGAACCAGACAGACAGATCAGATGATCCATCACCTGACTCTGTTATTACAAACCGAATCACTCCCCACATGTTTGATTCATTCACTGATTCAATGAGTCCTGATGTCGCTCTCACTGACGGTTTATCTCAAGTCTGAGAAACAAGCAGCCAATCAGAGGGCAGTATGGTGACATCAGGTTGTACACATGTTGAAAAAATGATAGAAAAATGTGCAAAAAGTTAAACTTTACTGACGTCAAAGAAAGATGAAGACGACATGAAACAGGACAAACTGACGGTTTAATAACTTTATATATAAAATGCTTTTAAACCTCTGAGACTCAAAGTTTGATCTCCTGAAGGACGAAGACTTCTGATGAAGAAGAAGAATTAAACTGAACTGTGACGGAGACAAAACTTTATTAGGAAATAAAATCTTCACAACCAACTTAAAGGATTTTGGTCCTTGTAGTTTTTAAGCTTTTTACCTGCAGATCCGTGAAATCAGGTGCTGAAGGTTTCACCCTTTGAACTGAACTCTGATGTTTCTTCACGTTCATTCATTCATTCGTTCATTCTTGACACTAAAGACAAACTTTATGTGACAAACTGATCAGAGCTGCTTGGTTTTGGAGTTTTAAACTCTTAAACGTCGTCTGTTTGTTAAATAAAGTCGTGAACTCGAACTTTGTAGTTTTTCTCTGCTGTTTGTTTTCAGCCTCTTAAAGTTGCTTAATGATGCGTTCAGGTGCAACACGTGTCGCTCTTATCACCTGTGTTGCTTCCCTCTTGTTAAGCCAATTATTTCTGTGTCTCTCTGGCGCCGCCATCACTTTGTGTTGCCATGGCGCCATGGTGGCGGCGGCAGCAGCGGCGGCGGCTGGCGGAGGTCGCGGTGACCTTGCTGATGCTCGCTTTGTCTCGTCCCGCGTGCCGCCGTCACGTTAGCTGGTTATCAGTCGGACACAACGGCGCCGTGAACCAGGCAGCTATTAGACAGTCTGACAATGATACACCGTCCCACTGAGACACACACACACACAAAAACACTCACACACACACACACTCACACACACACACACACACACACTCACACACACACTCACACACACGCAGAGCGAAACCCCTCGGCACTCTGGGTATTGTCCAAAGATCACAGGCGTAGGTGAGTTGTTCTTTTTAATTAATCATTTGTCCTTCAAACGGGGGAAGTTTCCGTGCCGTAGATAATTAGGTCCCAGAGTTGAGCGGCGGCGGCGGCGGCGGCTGCGGCGGCGGCGGCGGCAGCCACCTGCTGCCTTTGTAGCCCTAATCTTTGTCTTGTAGGAGCGTCGTCCCGGAAGACGTCGCGGCAACGTTCACAGAGCGAGCTGAATGAGAAAAGACCTCTGAATACCCACCAGGGCCTCCACCTCCTCCTCCACCTCCTCCTCCTCCTCCTCTTCTTCTTCTTCTTCTGTTGGTTTTCTTTTCTTCTTCAGGTTCCCTCTGCTCTCCTCTTCTTCCTCCTCCTCCTCCTCTTCTTTTATTTGTAATCCTTCTTTTTTCCTCCCTTCATTTTCATTTTGTTGTTGCTCCTTCTTGTTTTCCTTCTCACCTCCTCTGATCTTCTGTCCTCTTCTTCTCCTCCTCTTCTCCTTCTCCTCCTCCCATCACTCCTCATCCTGTTTCTCCTCCTCATTTTCTTTTGTTTTCAGTTTGTTCCTTTATATTTTTAATTTCTTCTCTTCTTTTTTTCATCTGTTCTACTGTTAGTCTCACTCTCTCTGTTTTTCCTGCCCTCTTTTCTTCTTCTCTTCTCTTTATTACCGTTCTTTGGCCTGCTCCCTCTGCTCCTCCTCTTCTTCTTCTTCTTCTACCTCTGTTTTTCTTCTTCTTCTTTCAGACTCTGCAGTTCCTTCTTCTTCTTCTTCTGGTCTTTTTCTTCTTCTTCTGTCTTCATTTCTCCTGCTGCTCCTCCTTCTGTCTCTCCTCCCTTTTTCTTCATTCACACACACATTTGTTTAAGTGAACACACACACACACACACACACACACACACACACACACACACACCTGCAGAAACCTCTTGTTGATCTGCAGCAGCAGGTCGGGTTCTTGACCGTCACACCTCGAAATGTAAAAAGCCTTTAATCTTCTCGTCTTCTGTGACCTGCAAAGCTCTTCTTCTCTCCTCCACCTTCAGCAGCTCCGACGTTCACGATATTTCATCTTCCAAAGTTTTTATTTTGTCCCTGCAGCCCTTTTTTTTTTTTTAACAGATGCACCTTTTTATGTAAATGCTCGGGTGAAATTTTCGTGTCACCGTTTCGTCTTAATTATCTCTGAATCACCATAAAAGCTGCAGCGGCGACGTGACTCCTTTTGGTCTTAATTTCCATTTAATGGTTCTGCTTGATAAGAATCCACAGCCAGCAAACTGAAAGAGGTAATTATAACAAAACAGTTTATATAAACGAAAATGAGGTACATTTGTCTGATAACAGTTTAAAAATCGACAGTAACTTTCTCACAAAAGGCAACAACAGCACAGAAACGAGTGTTTTATGTCTGTTTTTGCTGCTGTGTGACTGATGATGGAGGGATTGATGGAGATGTGAAGAGGTGGAAAAAGAGTGAATATCTGAAAGTGTCTGATGTGACTGAGATGCGACTTTTGGGTCCAGAAACTGAACGGACTCCTGCTGCGAAGTGAAGCTTTATTCTGGATAGAAAAGTCCTTGAGTTCCTTGAGTTGTTCCTGGATTCCTGGAAAGTTTCCGTGGTGGAAAAGTCCGACGTTCCTTTGACACGTCGCCGCCGGTTATCTCAACAGGAAGCCTTCAGCCGCGTGAGGCGACAGCAGATGAACTGAAAACAAACCTGTGGACTTTGAATTATTTTGTCTCTTTTTTCCGTCAGATCCGTTTTGTCAGTTTGACATGTCGCAGTTTGACTTTTCTGATTATTTCGTGACAGCCGGCAGTTTGACAGCTCGTCTGATTGGCTGTCTGGTCATTTCAAATCACATCAAGTGAGGAAACATCACTCCGACTCAACGTCCAGTTTGTTTGTTTTTCATCTCATCTCGTCTGTAATTTTACATTTTTGACTGAACTTTCACTTCTTATCGTCCGAACCTTCAGCCATGACTCGACAGTTTGTTCAGTTTCATTTTCAGTAACGATTCTGGCTTCAGACAGATTTGATAAAAAATAATCTGCAGTGTTTTGTCTCGTGTTATTAATTCAGTTTTGCATCTTTGACTCTTGAAGTCTGAACTGACTGTTGGTCGGACTGTTTCAGGTCAACAAGAAAGACGAAATCAGTTCGGCTATTTGACAGGAAAACACACACACACACACATGAAAAGCGAACTTTAAGTTTATTTTCAAGTTTAATAAATGTTGATGTTTTCAAAGCCAACAAGTAACCGTGTTAAATAACTTCAGTCTCTGAACTTAATACAGTAATTATGACTCTGACTTTTGTCATCAATGAGCAGCCCTTCCTTCAGTAACTGTGTGCACCTTTATCAGCTCTGAGCCTTCTGGGTAATGGAGTTCCCACAGTGACTCTGCAGTTTGCAGCAGGTGTTTTCAGAGAGCTGCAGGAGGAGATGTGAGTTGGAGATACTGTGAGGTGGAACCGACGTGTTTCAGGCTGTTTGCTTATCAACACGAGCTCGAGTCGTATCTACAGTGGTGATGTCAACACACAGCGCAAAATAATTTAAAAAACCTCAACGTGTGATCGCTGAGACTTGCATCAAGATTCAAACTCCCAGATTCATAACTCGGTTAAATCTGACCAAAATATGTTTGTGTTCAGCTACAATACTTGGAAACAAGAGAACGATGCTGCACGTGACTTTGAGGAATCCGGTCGAACGAGTCCGAACGTCTCACGATCATCACGGTGAAAACAGCAGCTGCTGATAATCTGATGCAGCTGAAGAGTTTTAATGCAAGAAAAACAGATAAATGTAAAGAAATAAAAGGTGAAAAACTGAGCTCAAGTTGTTTCCTGGCAACATTTTCATCCTGTTTATCATTAAAAGCTCACAACAACTGCAGACAATATTATCATTTTAGTGAAGAAAGAAGAGTTTTATGTGTTGACAGAGAAATAAAGAGCCATCGCAGTGATGTTGTGTAATCAGTGGAAAAGATTCAGACGTATCAAAACTCCGGATATCAAGACTCCAGAAATCAGGCACAACAACCAAATCATCCTGTTTCATCATTATTTACCCAGAAGGTTTTCTTCGTATTAAACAAACTCAGTGTTAAATTAGCTTTTGTCTTCCTGTTTTTTAACTTCAGTCAGTAAAGACTCTGATTGGCTGATGGGATGAAAATGTAAAGGTGTTGATTGAAGCGTCAGAATCGAGTCAAAGGAACAAAAAAAGAGAAGTTTCTTGTCGTCTCGTTGGGGTTTAAAGCGCTCAGTGTTGCAGACGAATGAAAAGCCGACAGCAGCTGATTTCTTTCTACCTGCTGGAAGCTGCTGGGAGAATCGACGCCCCCTGAAGCGTCAGAGCGGCGACCCGCCGACCTCCGAGTGCCTCCGCTCTGCAGGGAGGCTTACCCACAATGCATTTAGAGTCCCGCCTGCAGCACGGTGTCCATTAGAGGAAAGTGACACCCACACCTGGACGTGTTTGGTGGCTGACGGAGCAGAAACTCGCCCTCGTCTGCTTATAAACCCCCCCCTGAGATAAATCAATTTCCTGGATAAAGCTCAGGAGCTGATGGCTGGGGGGGGCATGAACAGGAATCCATGTGAAAGCTGACAGACGGCTTTTCATAGTGCACATCCAGCTTCTTTCCTGGTTGTCGCCCCTCATTTCACGCATTCGTCCGAGGGAAAGCCATTACTGCTGCAGTCACCTGATGAAAGACGGCGAGAAAAAAGAGGGAGGGGGGATCTGAAATTCAGCAGCGGGGGCTTCAGAACAGGAAATGACTCTGTAAGTTGCAGAGTTTTTCTATTCAGGGTGGAAGAAGGCGCATTATACACCGCGTGGCGGCTCTGAAAATGTGGATGAGAGTTAATTAAAACTGCACAGCAGCTTTGAAAGAGACTCACAACCTGAAGTTCACCGTCTGTCTCCAGTAAGAAAAGTGCTTTTGTCCACCAAGGACATCGAGTCCCTAAAATACTCAGAAAAACCCTCAATTTTGCTACAAGCAGAGTTGCACATTATTATCTGAGGCATGTTTTCTGTTTTCAGGACTTAGTGAAAGGACTTTTTTATTGATTCTCTAATAACAAACACTGTTTATTTGCTGTCGTGATGCTTTAAAATGCCTCAATGATGAAATATAATATGTTGGAGAACTTCTGAATCCATGTTTCCATCCTGATACAGATTTTGATATCTGAGCTTTGGTGTGTTTTACAGGTGTGCAGGTGCACAGGTGGCTGCTGGGAGGTGACAGTGGCCCATCTCTAAAAATAAATACGGTGATACAGAATCAATGCAGAGACTCGCTGATGCTGAATCTGAGGTGTTTCCTCTTCAGGTGTCAGTGTCAAAATAGTTTTTTTTAATACTCAAAAATGCTAAATCAGCCGTTTGTTTTGTTCAGAAGGCGTCTGATTTATCTCCTGAAACTGTTGCACATCAAAGTTTGCATGATTACGAGTAAGTTGATGGATTTATTTTAGTTTTTAAAAATAATGGGACGTCAAAGCTGTAGATTGTGGACGATTGTTTTTTTAATGAAAACAGGCTTAAAAAACGCACACACACCAACGCAGCAGGAAGTCGTAACGAGATCACATGAAGGAAACGTTTGTTGGAGTCAGGACACCTTCACTTATCGTTGCAGAGGTGAGACGGCGTTCAAAGGGCTGATTCATCTCTAACATCCGTCTCTTCTCTCTGCTTTGTGATGAAGAAGTTCGATCAGTTTCATCCTCAAACAGCCTCCAACCCGTCATCTGCCCTCCGATAAGCTGCAGCTGCTGCCACGTTTCACTCCACCGCCGGCCTTCAGCAGCAGTTTCTGTAATGAACCGTCTCCGTTTTTCAGCCCGTCAGATGAAGGTCGAGTCATTTGAAGCGTGAATGCTCCCAACCTGCCGTCTCCTCCTCCTCCTCCTCCACCTCCTCCCCCTTTGGTGGTTGGAGGCAAACCTCGGCGGCACAGTTTAGACACAGAAAAGGCGAGCGAGCCCACACAGGAAGCTGCCAGCTGGAGATAAGTCGCCGACCACTTTGTGTCGCTGGAAATTGCTACTTTGACTTCCACAATGTGTTTGTATCTGGCAGTGTTGCAACAAGCAGGAGAATAATGGTTTAATTTTCCCCCGCCGCCGCCGTCCCCCAAACGCCTCATACATATGCAGCTCATGAGCTTCAGCTGCTGGTGAGTCTCATGAAAACTTAAAACTCTCAGAAAACACGATAAGTCATCTGTGGTTCACTGGGCAGAAACCACCAACACCGATGACATTTATGGTAACGATTTTTTCTGGTCCGACTGCTCGGCCGCGTTGGGAATCAGCCCCCCCTGAAAAATGTTGTTATTGTCGGAAAATATTTACTTCACCAACTTCATACTGGATGTTGTGGATGAAGAGATGGAGAGGAAGGTGTGCAGTTATATTGGGTAGAAGAGTTACAACTTGTTTTTTTTGTTATGTTTCGTTTTTGACTATTATAATTATAAGATTTAATTTTGTCAAAAGAATATTAAACAATTCCCATCATGTTTGCTAAAGTCCAGACCTCTTGTTTTTCCGGAAATGAAACACAGTGAATCTTTGCATCAAAGAAACTGGAAGAAGATATTTTTCAATTTTTCTTGTTTAAGTATTTGATAGATGTTTGAATATCAAAAGGAGACTTCATGTATCAGCATACGTAAAAGCGTCAAACAGCAAAAAAGCCAAATTCAAACAGAAAAGTTAACCAAACCGAACAAAAAAAAGACTGTTTGTTTGTCAGCAATGTTTTTCTACAGGTGGGAATCTTTGGGAATCTCTCTGCAAACCAATAATCCATCCAACACTTTGTTCTCCTTTTTCTTAAAATAACTGCATGATAACTTGTTTCACTCACTTCACCAAATGATCTGAAGGAAGCAGGAAATGCAGCGAAACTCATCAGCACCTGAACAGTCTCCGCCCCCAAACACTGCAACAATAACATAACTAAAACAAAAACTAAACGCTGTATGACTTTTACAGAAATGACCTGAACTGAACTGGAATCAGTGTAGAAGTCGCCTCGTGACTTTGAAAAGGGTTTGCAGTCGAGTTACACAAAGACGTTAGTTGTTAATGAGTGAAATCTTTGTTACGGTCCTTAGAAAATCTCCATTAGTCTCAAAATGTGACTGAACTTCTTTCCAGCCTCACTCAGGCGTTTCTCTTCCTCCTCTGTTGTTCTTTCTGAATTCATTTTCCGAATGAAAGACATTTGTAAGTTGAAGTGTCTCTTCTCGTCTCTGTAACGACGATATGAGCCTCCGTCACACTTTGACAAAGAGTCTAATCCTGCACTTTTGTTCTGTTTCTAATCCATCCTGACTTCCCATCATCTTCTGCTCTTCCTCTCCATCTGTTTCTAATTGATTTCACCCTCTTCTCATTCCTCCTCCACTCTCTGTATTTTCCTCCTCCATCCTTTCTTTTCTCTCTCTCAGGTGAACAAGCAGCAGCTGCAGGCGGTCAAGGAACGTTTCCTGGCTTTTCTCAACGGGGAAACTCAGATTGTGGCGGACGAAGCTTTCTGCAACGCTGTGAGGAGCTACTATGAGGCAAGAAGATTTGATCTCTACTCTTAGAAAACAGACATGTTTGTTTGCTTGTCTTCTTTCATTGTCAAAATGTTTCTATCAATGTTCAAACTCAGAGAAATCTGCCATTTTTTTCAAGGTAACATTTTATTTAGGGAGCTTTCACACCTGCCTCGTTTGGTCCAGATTTTCGGGACTTTCCAGTTTGATCCAAACCAAAACAGCAGGTATGAAACCTCCGCTGTCCAGACCAAACAGCCAAACCTTGGTCCGACCAAAAGAGGTGGTCTGGATCCAGATCAAACTAGACATGGTTTGGTTCATGCCCAGTGTGAGAGCAAAAAGTTCAGACTTTCAGACCTTTATACGAAAGACAGGAAGTTACAGCAGGCTACCTGGACAATGGAAAACCTACGTAACTGTTACTAAAGCAGAAAAATGAGCTGATGAACCACACGGAGGGAAGAGGAGACTAAATGTCTTATTAACATTTGGTCTGGAGACTTTATTGAGAACCAACTAAAAAAAACTCATAAAGCTGCAATCGAACTACAAAACAAGACATTTTCAACACCCTGACGTCAGACGCCAACAAACCAATCAGAGTAAAGTACAGAGACACACAACCAACCAACTTGATGACGATATGACGCAGGTTTGTCACGTAGAGTCCGTTAGTCCATTTGCATGAGTGCAATGTGAAACCGAAACTGACCGGTACAAATGTAAACAATGTGACAAAAACACAAACCTTCGTACGGGTTTTCAGGTGTCTAAGTCTCCTGTCTCTGACTTTCGCAGTGACACCAGTCGGAGTTAGAAAAGAAGTTGGCAAATGTAACCAAACACAACATGAATCAAACTTTAACACAAAACCTCGTCTGTGAACATTTCTGCCTGAGTTCGTCACAGAGCTTCTTTATCTGCAATAGAGGCAGTTTAACACGGAAACAAACAAATCCCATGATGCTACGCTGCTTCATGATGTCCTCAGACTACGATGTTGTTTTAATTGTTCAGAAAGAGAGCCCTCTGGTGGCAGAAATTACATACGAAACGATTAAGATAGTCTCTTAAAATTACGAAAATGAGCACAAATAAGAGAAAAAATGACAAATATTCCTCTGAGCTGCTTCTTCGAGGCTCTTCGTCCCT
>JAPZDV010000007.1:999524-1016143 GCA_029814665.1 Acanthurus lineatus | reverse complement strand
CGTGCAGAAATTATGAGAGAAACATCAGATTTATTTAACGTGACGAGGAAACGTTAAAAATGCATCTGTGAGGAGGAAACTGTTTCTTTCTCTCATGTTTGTGACGATGCAGGAAGCTCAAAACGTTTAATTTTATCTTCGTCTTTGGCTCAGAAACACATGAAAAAAGACGAAGAATCACCTGAGAAACTTTCTGTCTCCAGCTGCTTTGAAATGAGACTTTACGTCTGCGTTTCCTTCCTGTTTGACCCTCGTTTTCACCACGTTTTAAAGAGCGAGGGAGGAAACGCAGAGAGGAAGAAAGTGACACTGTGTTTAAGAGACGAGCAAACATTCCCTCAGCGAGCAGCAGCTCATTAACATTTCCTGCTGATCCGACGAGTCCGACAGACTTCTGAAGCTTCACGCGAGTTTAAAGCTCTGGATAATTACACCCTTCACTCTGCTTTTGTCTGCCGTCTCCTCCTCTTCCTCTCCTCCTCTTTCTTTCTTTCTTTCTTTCTTTCTTTCTTTCTTTCTTTCTTTCTTTCTTTCTTTCACTTCATCCTCAGAGTCAGCACAGAAAAAAAAGAGGTTTAATCCCCAAAAACTCAGCTTGTTTTCGTGTGTTTTTACCTGAAAATGAAACAGTTCAGACAGAAAAGTGATTTTGTTTCTCATGTTTGTGCTTCAGTCGCCTTCCTCTTTGACCTTTAACCTCACGTCTCTCTCTCCTCTCTCTCGTCCTTTTCCCACCTGGTCAGGTGATCCACATCACGGGGCGTCTGCGCATCAGGATGGCGTTGACGCACAGCCGCTCGGTGCCCAATCAGATCATGGGGATGGTGGTGGTGGCTCACGCTCTGCCGCCGCCCACCATCAACGAGGTTCGCATCGACTGCCAGATGTTCGTCACGCGGGTCAACATGGACCTCAAGATCGTCTACTGCGAGAACAGGTAAACCTGCTGCTCCGTGGAGCCCCCTGCTGTCAGCCGAGGAAACTACCGAGAGCACGTTTTATAAAACCGGCTCTTTTATTCTTAAAACCTGATCATGGAGATTCACCTGAGTTTTTCTCACCTGATGTCAAAGGAGATCAATGAAAATCTGATGCAATATTTCCAGTAAAATGTGAAACGTAAATTAAAAATCCCTTCCCGTTCCCTTCGAGTCTGACGGATGAAATAAAACTCTTCAGACTGATTTTTTTTTTGGGAGAAACAGGTTTTAAATCTGCAGTTTTTTTGAACATTAGAGTCGAACATAAAACTCCATTTTAACGTCTGTTTCTGCATTCACCTTTCATACCTGCGGTCGTCTTCCTCGTCTGAGCTTCGTATTCATGAGGACGTGTGACCCAATCCTCCCTGGTTTAACAGTGAAATACGCCGCTGATGGATCTGCCTCCTTCCTCTGTCCAGATAAAGCAGATAGGCATCAGGATCTGGCTCAGGAGTTAACCGGCCGACCGGAGAGATTCATATCAGCCGCGGAGAGAGAAAAAAAAAAGAAAAAACCCTTCATGTTTTATTATAAAAAGAGAGGAGGGAAAATGATAGTCGACAGATTGCTTCTTCTGTGGGTGGAAAAAGAGACACAATGCGAGGCAGATGATGATATTCAATGCGGAGCGACAGGAAGCGAACAGACAAGCGTCGCTCCCATTACAGCCCCATTTTGAGGATGAGTTTCTAAGAGAATGAGAAAATGGGAGGAGAGGGGTTTTTTTTCCTTCTAAAGAACAGAGTGTGCTGTTATCTGCCTGCCAGACATTAGTCTCCCCCCCCCCACCCGTCCTCCATCAGGATGATACCTGGGAAATTGTTCTGTCTATCCTGTGGCGAATTTGTTCAAATTAAACCTTTTAAAGCTGATGTGTGTTACTTGAACAATGGACGGACGGGTTTCAGTCTCTGTTGTCGGGTTATTAGCTTTTTATTTCCTTCCCTGAATCAGTCTTTTTTTTTAATTGTCGAGGACCAGAACTGTGCGGAGAAAATTGTCCCGTGGTGACGAGTTTCTGCATTTTAAAGTCTCCCCGGTGGTTCAGTCGTGAAAATATGGGAAGAAACAGCAGAGCAGAATGAGATGTTCATGTCTGACAGTGGAGATAATGTCAGCAAACAGAGTTCGCAGAGTCCCAAACATGGTCGAAAAATCCTGCACTTGTGTCGGAATAAACACACTTTTTATTACGACATATTAAAACATTATGCAGTTTGATCGAATCATTTAAAAAAACATTTCTAAAAGACACAATCACTCATTTTAAGGATGCAGACACAAGCTGCACTCTGGGAAAATGTTCTGTATTTAAAGCAGATTGCTGCGGTGTTGAAGGTCCACTGTGAGGGATTTAGTGACACCTGGTGGTGAGTTTGCAGATTGCAGCCAAGTGTATTTTCCTCCCTCTCACGCTTTGTGTCGGAGGAGTGAATTCAGGAGGAGCTACGGAGGCTGTGAAGGTTCAGAAACACTGCAAGGAGTCAATTTATTAATATGAATAAATTTTTGAGGCAGGAATGAGTTCGGGCTAATTAGCCTAAAAAAGTTACGTTAATAATATTTGGTTTTCCTGAGTTATGAGACGATGGACAGAAAACATATTTTTTTTCAAAAGGCCTGAAAGAAAATGCCACACTGTTTCCTAATTTTAAAACACACATTTTCTTTGAGTCATTCTGTGTTTATTTACTCGTATTTTTCGTGTTTCTTCGCTCAGACGTCGTAAACATTTAACCTCCGTGTTTCAGGATCAGCGACTACATGGATCTGACGCCGGTCGACATCGTGGGGAAAAGATGCTACCAGTTCATTCATGCTGAAGACGTGGAGGGAATCAGACAGAGTCACCTGGACTGTGAGTACTGTCACCTGACCGTCACCTGACCACATGCTCTGCTCTGATTGGACGACAGAGGCCACTTATTAATTCACACATCATTGCTGACTTTGTGAACAGCAAACGATGTTTATTCATTTATGTGTTTGTTCTGAAACTGAGTTTTGCTTCTTTTGAAGCTTTTTAACTGTTTCTCACATATTTGTGTTTTTATGTTTCCATGGTAACTGAATCTGTTGCTGAGCGACGTGTGATGAGGTCGAAAGCACCAGAACGAGGCTGTTGGAAAACATTTTCTCTTTTTACTATATTTTATTATATTTAGTATAATCTCTATTATTATATTTAGTATAATCTATATAAGTATTTTACTTGTACTTCATTTGAGTATCTTCATATTACGGTACTTTATACATCTACCCCACTGTGTCTCAAATAATGCAGTTTTACTCCACTACATTTATTTGACGGCTCTAGTTACTTTTCTGATAAAAAGCTACATAGAAAACTTATATGGAGTTCATAAAATTATATTTTTAGAGATAAACTTCTAAACAGCAGCTTCTTCTCCACTGACTTCATAATATTACAGTACTAACGTCTGTTATTTTTACTTTTACGGAGGAAAAAGCCTGTCAGTGTTTCTTTCTGTCTCCTGTAAATAAAATGTCACATCAGTCGTATTTCTGGGT
Source organism: Acanthurus lineatus (assembly GCA_029814665.1). Classification (NCBI taxonomy): domain Eukaryota; kingdom Metazoa; phylum Chordata; class Actinopteri; order Acanthuriformes; family Acanthuridae; genus Acanthurus; species Acanthurus lineatus. Next base: position 1,012,628 of record JAPZDV010000007.1, on the reverse strand, counting down.
TTTTAAAGTTTAGTTAAAGTTTAAAGTTTAAAGTTTAAAGTTAAAGGCGACTCAGAGAATCTTTGTTCTCCTGCAGCTTTAAAAAGTTTCCTCACAGCAGCAACAATACAATCCTATTACCCTTGTCAGGAGGAATAATACATTCGGCCTCACACACACACACACACACACACACACACACACAAACAAACACACACACACACACACACACAAACCGACACACACACACACAACTACACACAAACCGACACACACACACACCCTGTTTAGTGGCTGTCTGGTTGATTTGCAGCCTGCTGTTTGTTGCTGCAGTCAGACTTTACTGTGGTGGTAAAAGCTGAGGAGGCGTTCAGGGCGCCGCGGCGTTTCACGGCGTGTCGGAGGCCATGAAGGCGTTTGGGCGGAACGCCAAATAATAACAAGCGTACAGCAAGGACAACATGGCTGATGGGAGTCAAACCTCAGACGGCTGCAGTCACATTGTGTTAAACTCCGTCCGCTGCACTCAGCTCGGCGTTTCAGAGGTGTGATTCTCTCTTTTTTTAAATCTTTTGTTTTGTTCGCAGCTCTGAACATCTTTACATGAAAACAGTTTATTTACACACACGAGAACAGGAAGTGTTTCGGTTTCAAACTTTTCAAGGCCTCCAGGTGTTTGTCTCACGTCTCCACTCACCTGATGATCGTCATCGCTGCAGGTTTTTAAGCTAAAGGTGTTTGTTTTGACTCATCAGGTCAAAAAACAGACTAACAGGCAGTTATGAGCAGATTGCTGGACAGGTTTGAACCAGCTAGGGGGCGCTGTTTCACCTTAACATTCTGAACTTAAACCTTTGACTCAGCATGAACTGAAACAATTAAAATTAACATCCTGTGGATTTCAGTGCTAATAATAGCATGCTAAGCTAACAGGCTCCACTCAGTGGAATGCTGCTAAAAAGAATTTGACAAACTGAACTGTTGGTGCGACACGAGTGATGATTTCTGCAGCGAGGCGTCACTGTGGAGGACGATAACACGATGACAACAAATGCAAATATATAAGAAAGCAGCTGTGTTGTTTTCCTTCTGATTTTATTTGCACAAAATCATTTTTCAGCTTATAAACACAAAGCACATGCTAACGGTCGTTGGCTTTGTTTCAGTGAGATTTTAGGAAACGAACGTCAGTTAATCTTTTTTATCTGCATGAGTTTCTGTAACACATGACAAAACTAAAACATGTCACACACTTCACAGAAAAAAAAAGAAAAAAAGAAAAGCATAAAAGCTCCGTGAAACTTTTTCAATTACCTTCTCCGAAACTTCCTGAGCCCTGAGCATCCAGAGTGGCAATCAGGAAGTGACTCTACGGCGGCCCGGCGGGGTCAGACGGAGCAGGGAGGAGGGAGGTTAGGATGTGTAAAACAGGAAAAAAAAGGGGAAGTGAAATATGGAGGGAGATTATTCCTCTCTGTCTGCTGTGAGGATGGGAGGTCAGGAGGCGAGCCGGCAGCCAGCCGTTTAAATGACTTGGTTTTAGTCGAGCGTAGTCTAATACGGCACCTTCGGTCACCTCGGCTGCTCGTTTTATTCTTCCTCTTTCAAAATTAATTTCCTCTCTGAAAGGGGGGTTTCAGAAATGGATGGCTGTGGGGCTCCGGAGGTGCCGCGTGTCTCTTCTCCGCTCGTCCTCCCGTCAAACGGAGCGCGGTCAGATTGTTCTGAAATCGGCCTTTCTTCGGGGCGGTTTAATTCGCTGGCTTCATGAACTCGCCGCTGATTGTGTGGAAGCTGATTTCAGAGCAGCAGACTAATGATTCTCCGCCGTGTTGGCGAACCTGCCGAAGCTTCCTGTCTAATTGGCCGGTGACGGTCGGGTTTGGGTTTTTTGTCAGTGAAGATGTTGAAAGTCCGGACTGAAAACTGGTTCTGTTTGTCTTTTTGTGTTTCTGTTGTTTTAATTCAAATCTTCATATCGATGAGCTTCCTGTTGTTGTCATGCTGGTTTGGTTTGTGTGAGCTGAAGATCATCATCAGGAGGTTTGTGTTTGACCAGTAAAAGAGGTTCAGCAGTAAAAACTATTTAAATTATTTCCTTCATTTGTGTGCGATATGACAACAAACCCTCCAGACTCTCTGGTTTCTGATTCAAATGATCCAGATTTTTATTTACAACAAAGAAAAACTAACATCCTTCTTTGTCAACCAGCTTTTAACAGCCTTGTTCCTGTAAAGTTTGGTGTTGAGGAACATAAAAGATGTAAATTATTCTCTCATCAGTCATGTTGACTGGAGGAGAAATTAAACATCAAGGACTTCAGCTTTGATTTAAGACTACTTTGAGAAGGTTGGAGGCGGAGTAAGTGTGTGAAACTCTGCAGAAATTTAACGAGATTGAGCAACTTTTCAAAGTAAAGACCCTTCGTTTCTCCTGTTAGCTGACGGATGGAGAAGTTTGGGACATTCTCGCTGTAAAAACTAAAAGTTTGATTCACTTTCAGCAGGTCGAGCGTAAGAAAACAACCACAGAGTCGACATGTGACAGAAGAGAAATTAAGCTTCTGTTTGACCCTGAAGCCAAAACTGGAAACAGCTTCCAGAAAGTTTGCTAACAGTTCCTGTGGTTGAAACGGTCCATTATCGGTCTGTTTTTTAATGTTTTCAGATGAAGCTGAGTGTTTCGGTTCCTCATGTTTCCCGTCAAACAGCTGCAGATGTTGGCGAGAGTTTCGTGTTTCTGCAGAACAGCAGCAGCTCTCAGCCTCTGATTCTTCGCCGGGATTTATTTCCACGTCTGCTCTCGGTTCTCCCGCTGCTGCAGGAGTCGGATAGTTAGGGAATCGATCAAGGTGTATTTTAGAGGGATAGCCTGTTCTCTCAACAGGGATCTAAATTTTAAAAGGCTTCTTTTTAAGTGGAGGACGAGGCGTGATCCCTCTCTGTGAAGAGGCGTCGCTCTCTAAGTCTCTATCATTACCTGCTGACAGCCGTCTAAGCTCGGGTCAGATCTCAAAGTCAATCTGTCCTCGTTTCCACCCGGAGAACAGAGAGACGGAGGGTTCGTAGTCTCACAAAGGAAGGGAGGGAACGCAGAGGAGTGATTTGTAGGCAGAGAAAGGAGGGAAAAACAGAAATAAGTTGGCACGAGGGATGAAGGGAGAGATTTGTCTTTCCTCAAAGAAAGGGAGAGAGACGGGAAGAAGTGATTTGCAGACAGAGAAAAAGAAAGAATGGAGGACAAAATGCTCGTTTTCCTCAAGGAGAGACAGGTGAAGAGAGAGATGTTTCACTCGTCTTTTATGGGAAACAAAGGGAGAAAAAAAGGTGGCAGGGATGAGAAAAGGGGAAATTACGGAGAGAGAAAATACCCGTCTTTTCTCAAAGAAAGATCAGGGATTAGACAGGAGGATGAGGAGGAGAGTTTTCCTCCGGTTCTCAGGAGGAGAGGAGTCAGAGGAGGACACGAGGGAAAGCGTCGCAGGAAACGAGGAGAAGAGTCGAGGACAGAAAACATCAGGAGCAACAATAAAGATATAATGAAGTGAGTTAAGAGCAAAAACATGGAGGAAAGGAGGGAGGAGAGACATCTGGACACAGAGAGAGAGAGAGAGAGAGAAGACGACAGGAAAGAGGAAGAGACAGACAGGATGTTTTGGAGGGAGACGGTCGAGAGACATTCAAATGCAACGTGATATGAAAGAGAGAGAGAGACGAGCAGAGAAGTGAAAGCTCGGCGGATTCAAGCCTGCAGGCGTTTTAGCAGAGAACGTCTCTCCGGACCGACTCTGCCTTTAATGAATCCACACACACACACACACACACACACCAAACTGAGAGGCATTTTTTATCTGTCTGCAGACAAAACACACACACACACACACGTGAAGCTATCCACACAGGTATGTTAGTAAAACACACACCAAAAAAAAAAAAAAAAAAGGCTTTTGGGATGAGAAACCTCAATGACATGACACACACACACACACACACACACACACACACACACAGAGTGACGTCACCTGATTACTTTTCTGCAAAAAAAAGGAAGAAAAAAACTTATTTCGCTATATGTTCTCGGATAAAAACATCATCTTTAAGATATTTTATACGTTGGAAAATCAAGTCAATCAGTAATAAAACATTTACTCACTGAATTAAAAGCTGAGATTTTATAAAAATGTGACATAAACAAAAAGAAACCAGTCAAACGACGAACAGAAGGTTAAACAGATTATATCTACCTCTTTTATCCGGAGTCAAACTGAGAACGAACAGAACGTACGTGTCTTTTTTGTCCAAACCAAACGAACCTGCAGGATTCTGCGGAATAAAAACTGAAGAAAAAAAAATTCTGTCACATGTGAGTTAATCACACAGTCCTGAAAAAATGCTTTTATTAAGAATAAACAACATTAACAGAATCAGCAGAAACCAGACGGCTGCATCACTTCAGGAGACTCCTGAGGAACCTGAAGACCCGATCACATGATCAATGAGGAGAACTGAGGGAGCATCAGTACTGAAAAGCTAATCCATTCACTCTGATTACCTCAGAGTAAGTTGGTACAGTTAAAGTAAAGCTAACCGAGTTAGCAAGGCTGAGAAAAAGTAGTTTAAAGAGGAAGGTTTCAAGCTTCTGAGCAACTCTGAGCTGTGAGGAGATTTTAATGAAGTCAGAATCACATTTCAGATGATTCACAACGGTTTAAAAAGTCTGTTTTTTTACACTTCAGCTACAAAAAATGACTTTAAAATGATGTAAAACATTTTATGAGCTTCACAAACACTCCGACATGACACCTTATAACCAAAACTTCATTAGATCCTCACAGGGAGACTCCGCATGGTGTCAGATTTAACTCCTGTGACTCAAAGATCTTGTTGAATCTGGTCCAAATGACTCTGAGCTGTTCAGCAGTGAACCAGCAGAGGGCGCCAGAGCAGCGATCAGCTCGCAGATACAAACACATGAGAAGGTCCTCATCCTCCGTCTGACGGACAGGAAGGACGTCAACACGGTTTCTATGATGGAGACGACCTGTTTGTCTATCACACACACACACACACAGGGATGAAGGTAATCTGAGAGGTGGATTAAGGATGAAGATATTAAATGAATAAACCCAAACAGAACAGAAGAAGAGGTGTAGAAAAAAAGAAAGGTAGAGATATTCACACGGAGGGAAAGACAGCGACGGAAGTGTGACATTGAAAAAGAGAAAGAGAGAGTGATGGAGGAAGAGGAGAGCAAACAGAGAGGTGGAGAGGCTTTAAAAGGGAATAAAACTCCTTTAATCTGCCGGTCTCTCCCCGGCAGCCTCGGGCGAGCCTCCAGCGCTCACTCCGCCTCCCTCTCCCTCCTCTTCCTCTCCTCTCCTTCATTAGCCGGCCATCAGAGAGAGGCTGATTTAACGGAGGAGTAAGAGGAGAGGGTTAACGTTCAAACCTCACCTGTAAGACAGACGGAGGCGAAGAGGAGGGTGGAGCAGACGGACCGAAGCAGAGTGACTCTGGTTTCTGATCTCACGCTTGTTTCGGTCACCGAGTCCAGTTAGATCTATCTGCTCTGCTGATGAACTGCAGAGGATCTGCTGTCTTTTTTCTGTTTTTTTGGTTTTAATTCATCTTTTAATACTTATTTTTCATGTTGAGTCTTTGACATGCTGTGACAAACATGCCTCAATATTCAGCATCAAATTGTCATTCATTGTAAAGAGACTTTCGCATGCATATAATGAAGCCTGCAAGCTAACACCTAAACACCGGAAAGTCCGTACGAAGGTTTGTGTTTTTGTCAAATTGTTCACATTTGGTCCGGTCAGTTTCGGTGTCACACTATAATTATTCAAACAGACTAACGGACTTTACGTGACAAACCTGCGTCAAATCGTCATCATGTACGTAAGTTTCGTGTCTCTGTACTTTACTCTGATTGGTTTGTTGGTGTCTGACGTCAGCGTGTTGAAAATGTCTTGTTTTGTAGTTTGATTGCAGCTTTATGAGTTTTTTCTAGTTGGTCCTTAATAAAGTCTTCAGACCAAAAGTTAATAAGACGTCTGGTCTCCTCTTCCCTCCATGAAGTTCATCAGATCAGTTTTTGTTTTGGTAACAGGTACGAAGGTGTGAAGGTCCGAACCTTTGCTTTCACACTGGACTCGAACCAAACCAGGTTCAGTTTGATCCGGACTGAGACCGCCTCTACTGGTCAGACCAAGGTTTGGCTGTTCAGTCCTGATCATGTGACCACGGAGGTTTCACTCCTGCTGTTTTGGCTCAGATCAAACTGAAAAGTCCGACAGTCCAAACGAGGCAGGTGTGAAAGCCGCCTTATAGCAGGAAGAAGGGAAGAAATAAAGGAAATGTGGCACGTAACATGTTGACCGTCTGCGTCCGATGTCTTCTCATCTACTGTGACTGCAGTGAAAACCACTTAAATGGATCAAAAAGCTTCAGGAAGCTTCACAATCATTTGTTAAAAAACTGTGAAATAAAGAAAATGAACGAGCAGGTGGAGGGCAGGTGTGATCGACGCCCCCTCGTCAGGTGGACTGATAGTGTTGGATGCCTCAACTTCCCCATGAGCGATTTATTTCAGTGAGTAAAAAGATGTAATTTCTGCTAAAATGCAGCAAACAGCAACATAAACAAGCTAACACAGATTAAAAAACGTCATTAGTTGATAATCAGCATGTGAGATGAAGACAAAGGACGGTCGAGGAAACAAGCTGCTGCTTTCTGTCGTCACAGGTTGGTTTTTCCAGCTTTGTCCTGAACTCAACTCTGAGCTTTATGTAACAGATCTGAGAACAGTTTGATCGTTTCATTTAAAACTCGACCAGAAAGTGACTCGACACGCCTCCGAAAAACATCAGACTCTTCCTTCAACCGAACTCCAACCACAGAGGGTCGGGGTCAAATCCTCTTTCTGAGTATTTGTTAACAACGTTCGGAGCCGCTGACAGACGATCTCGTCCTCCACGATCCAGATCCGAACCCGAGTCTCTGTGGAAACAAACGGAAAACAGCTCACTGGACTCTGTGGTTTGGGGGTTTGGGGGGTTTTTGTCCTTTTCAGCTTCATCCTTCATGTTTCTGTCAGAGTTCAAGTCTTTGTCGACGTCTGACCGAAGCACTTTGGACTGAAGTTAATCCTGAAGGATCAGGAGACAAACTGGACCTTCTGCAAAGTGACAAACAAAAGTCTGCAGTCTTTTTACTTCCTGCTTTCACACACTTTGTCACCTTCACAGCTCCTCCTTCTCCTCCTCCATCCTTCGCCTCCTCCATCCTTCTCCTCCTCTCCTGGTTTCCTGGCCTGTAATCGTCTCCTCAGCTTCTCATCAGGTTGTTTCCTTTTCTTGTTTCTCCATCAGAGAGCAGAGAGGAACCCATCTGACCTGAGTGTCCTCGTCTCCTCCTCACCTCCTCGTCTCCTCGTTTTAACTCTGTCGTCTTTGTTCTCCTCCTCGTCTCCTCGCTTTGTTACGTCTCCATCTCCTGGGTGCTTCTCATTGTCCTTCCCCACGTTGTTATTCAGCCTCCATCGCCTCGTCTGACATCTACATCTTCTGTTCTCAGTTTTTCATCTCGTCTTCCTCCGTCTCTCCTCCTCCTCCTCCACTTTCACTTCCCTCTGTTTGTTTTTTTATCTTTTGTCTCCGTGTGTTTCCTTTGTTTGACTCGTCTTTACCTGAATCATGATCATGCTGTTTCCTTCCACATCCGACCTTCAAAATCTCTCCATCTTCCTTCATATGTGTCTCAGTCTCACATGAATCCTGCTGTTTCTTTCAGGATGTTTCATATTTCTGCTCCCTCTCTCTTTAATCCTTCCTTTAAAGTCTTGTTCGGCCTGTTTTGTCCTCATTCTGTTCTCTCCGTCTGTTTCTCTCATGTAGGATTCAGTTTAAACTCCTCAGCTTCTTTTCTCCTCGTCGTCCTCTCAGATACATTTTTTAAAAACTCTTTTAGCTCCTCAATGCCTCTGTTATCGCTGCGCTCGCTGACTCTCTGCACACTTTTCCTCATCTGCGATGCTTCTCCTTTACAACATCCTGCAGGAGCTGCCGGTCGGCCCAGAACAAACCGGAGAGCTCGAACCGAGCACATGAATGCTAACTAGCGTTTCCACTTAGCGGCTGCAGCATGTGGGACACGGAGGAAGATCAAACCAAGGTAAAGTTCCTTTCACACACACAACTTAAGTCTTTGCTGACTAAGAAAAGAGAGGAGTTGCTGGCGGGCCGACGCTCTCTCCGGTGAAACGAAGCTTATATAACGAGAGCTCGGCTGAGTCGACTCAGAGGATAAACTGGGGGGGGGGGGGTGAGCGTGTTTGCTGTTAAAACATCTTTGGAAATTTGTCTGCAGAGTTAAATGAGCGAACTGCGACACATGTTCGGATTTCATCCCTGAAATCCCGAACAGCGGACGTCACCCTGTCAAACGGTGATAATGCTGTTATTTATTATCACTAACGTATTAATTTATCCCCAATAAAAGTGCATCTGAATCCGTTCTGCTGTTTTATCGTGTTTTCTCAGGGCAGTTTGACTCTAATCTGAATGCATGAAACCTTTCTTCCATCTCAAATATCGATGATAAATGGTTTTGGCATCAGTCGAGGAGCAAGAACTTCATTTAAGCTCCATCACTCTCCGTCGGTGTTCAACGATGATGCAGAGGGAGGAATCCATCACCAAAGGGGGGGGGCATCATTCCTCCAAACACATCGCAGCCACATGATGCTGAATTTGAAGTGAGGGGCACGCCGGGACTCGTGTAATCTGCCCGTCACGATTAATCACTAATTGCACTCTTAACCTACGAGTATAATCTCCATCCGAAGCCGAACGGGTTCAGTCGTCGTCAGTGAGGACTGCTGGGAGTCTGTCAGAGAACGAGAGCAAACCACAAACTGAATTACAACGAGGTGAAGCAGTTTTTCTCTCCACGCCGCGTTTGGAAAGCGGCGGTGCAGAACAGTTTATGAGTATTCAAGGGCGGATTATTGCCTCAAGTGTTTCAGGAACATGACTGGTTTTGAATATTAGGCCTCCTCGAGTTTGATTGGTTTGTCACATCCATTCAAATGTTGTTACTGCAGCTTCTCTGTTTCCCTCAAAGCACTCGAATAAAATACAGCCAGACTCTCGTTATCCACTCCAGCCTCGTCTGAACCCGTCAAGATCAAAATGTTGCATAAAACTGCACAAATAATAGAAGCTCATCCTAATGTCCAGATTAGAGTTGGGCCGGGCAGATTACATTGTGTGGAGAACAGTCTGCCCTCCTCTGAAGCCGACTGTTTGCCAACATGAGCCAAATCTCTCGCTGTGTAATCGCCTGTTATGTTGACGACGACGAAGAGAGGACGGCCTGACATCCCGACGTTCAGGCCGAGGAAAAACGATTCTGCTCCAAAAATAAAAACAAAATAGATTTTAATTATCTTAACTTGTCAGGCTTCTTGCAAAAAAAAACCTTCCCCTGATTTAAATCCCTTGCAATTTCACACTGCGGTTTGTTCTAAGCATGATTGTCACATAATAAGAGCGTTTGGGCAATTACCAGCGCTTTCATGAGGGAATTACTTTTGCACTTCATTAAAACGAAGCAGAGAATGTAATTGCATCTTTTTTGCAGCTCCTTCTTCTCAACAGTCCCCTGCTTCCATCTCTCTTTCTCTTTTTCCAAGAATTTTTTTTTACTCTCACATACATATTTTACACAGATTGCACACACACACACACACACACGCCCATAGAAATGTGTTTGAAATAGCAAATAGCAATGAAGAGTGAGCCTCTCGCTCCTCTGGGGAGATGAGCCTCGGATTCAAGGTTTTCTCTTTGAGAAACAATACACTTATGATGGCATTTTGCCTGCGATGGAAATCACTTCCTCCCCTCCGATCTCCCTCTTTTCTCCAGAAATCATCTTTCTCAGAAAAGATGATTTAAGAGCTTGTTTAACACAGTCAGAAGCTTCTCTGCTCTGCACATGTGCTGTGTGTGTTAAGGCAGAGTGTGTGTGTGTGTTGAATTTGTTTGGATTCATCTATATTTATTCTCAGAAAAGCGTGTGTGTGTGTGTGTGTCTATATCTTTGCTAAATGCATCTTCCTGGCTGTGTGTCTTTGCATCTGAACGTGTCTCTGAAGCGAAACGCCGGCGGAGGCTGTAACCTTTGTCTGCCACTGTTTCCTCCTCCTCTCTGCTGAGGGAAGCGCTTTCACTTTATTTGCATTACAGCACAGATGAAAAATAGCACACAGACAGCCTGCCGACTCGACATGACTCGCAAACACTTTCAGGTCCAACCTTCTGCAGAAATCCTCCTCATCACACTGAATCCAGTCTTGGCTCATTTTTTTTTGACCTTACATGTTATTTCTTTAAAAAAAAATGTGTTTGCAAAAAGAGTAAGTCAGCAGCAAACTTTATTATTTTACAAACTGAACACAGGAATCTTTCCACTGTGAATACTTCTGTCACAGCGAATAAAGGTCACTGAGAGGTCACGCATGGATCCTCCGCAGGAAACAGCTGACTGCAGCTCCTCACAAACAAACCTTGAGTCTGCAGTTTAAAATCTGATGTTTCAGGTCTGATGTGAGGGATGAAGCATCTGTGATGGGGGGGCTGCAGGTTGTTGCAGTTTTAACTGGAAAACTGAAGGAATCTGCAGGTCAAATAAAACCAAAAATCACCATCAGCAGGTGCTTCTGCCCCCTCCTCTTCTCCTCTGCATGTAGGAGTTTTAATGATCAAACAAGCTTAATATTCTTAAAGAAGAAGTCTTGTGTGCTCTGATATTCACTGTCAGGATGGAAAGTGTCCTCAGGAATCAGCAGATGTTGATAACAGACCTATAAGACTCCATTTACACACCTTATTCATTAATTTTCTGTTTGCAATCTGTATTTGTTTTGATTGCTACATGAAATTCAGGCTCTGTCCTCCAGGGGGAGCAGTTAGCAGCTGAAGCTGTTTGATAAGCGACAAAAACACAGAAGAAGAAGAGAAACCTGAACTTTAACAATTCTAACTCATTTTTGGTTTTCTAACACATGGAAAGAAACATTTATGGAGCAAAAATAACCAGAAGTTTAAAAATCTTCAAAGCTTCTCACCTGCGAATCAGCCGGCAGTCAAACTGATCAGAGATCAGATACACGTTAACCTGCCTGATGTGATTTCTGTGTCTGCAGATCACTTGAGATGCTTTACTTCCTAAAAACCAACACACTGACATTCAGGCTGGTCTGTTTGTAGCCCGTAAACAAACCTGTAACATCTTCATCTTGCTTATTTCTGCAGTTTTTACTCGCCTTTATGCAGCTTTTTTTCAGCGAGTGCAGAAAAACTTGACTGCGTTCCAGGAGAGACCGTCTGAAAATGTTCACTCTTATCCCATATTTACTGTCACGTCTCCCGACTCTGTGCGAGAAAGAAACTCCTGCAGAAATGAGTGTAAGAGTCTGTAATTTAACCTGCTGCGTCCTCTGCATGAGCAGAGTCCCCGGGCTCGTTTACCTGCTCAGCCTGAGGACCAGGCAGATGGAACCGGGGGATAATTGAGGGCAAACACACCTTCCTGACCCCAACGCTCATCCTCGAGACCCTCTCCGCCTGCCACGCAGATTACGAATGCAAAGTGGGTTTCAGATGACCATTATCCCCCAGTGATTCACTCTGGAATAATAAACGGGGCATCGCTGCGTTATGAATCCCCCCAGAAATCATTCATCGATCCTTCGGAGCGTGTCTCAAAGTTCAGACCATCAAAATAAATCATCGCTTTAAAAAAACGGGCTGAATAATTTGTGGAATGATTTACAGTATGCGGCGCTGGTTAAAGAGGACGTTACAGGTTTGCACCCTGAGAGGAAAAGACTTCAGCCTCAGGTAATCTGTAATCTGTCCTCTGACTGTTTTAAATGCAGGAAGAACGGCTCTTATTTTGACAGCATGGAGGTCGTTAGTGATGTGTAAACATTTCATTTTTATCTTAAAATGCTGCATTACTCACATTCAGTCAGTCAGAGAGGCGTGTTTGCTAAGCTAGCTAGCATGGCTGAAGGAAAACCTGCCTGCACATTAAAGCAGCGCCCTCTACTGTCCTAAAACAGTAACACTCAAGTGACGGACGTTTTTAAATGATCTCACATTCCTCACTGTCACTGAAATATGTTTTATTTAAAAAAAAAAAACTCATGAGTCAGTTAACTTGTGTGTTTTTTTACTCTCTCAGCTCATTTCTGACTTTGTTTCCTCTGTTTGCAGCTCGTCACTGACGCTCACATTCATTCATTTTTCCTCAATTAGCTCTGCAGTTACCATGGCAGCCCTTCCTTTATCAAACATTATAGTACGACTGCCTGGATGTGTTTCATTTGTTCAGCAGGTTAAACATGTGACTGTCAGCCCACGAGCCATTTTTATTGTAAATTCTGCACAGTGATGTGTGCAAAGATACGTTTGCCTGAGAATAAAACGGTGGATGTCAGTGGGTGAAAAACAATTATCTCAGAAAACGGGTTAATTAGGGGTAAAACAACATTTGGTTTAGATGAAGCATAACTAAAAAGCGCATAACAAGTAGAATTATAATGATGCAACACTTGCATAATAATAACGCAACACATCTGCAACTAAACAATATAGCAGGAAGCTCTGAAATGATTTAATTCCAGTTGAACAGTTTTTGCTCTGCAGGAGCATAAAAAACGTAAAATAACATAAAATAACAACTTTCAGTCCAATCAAATTAATGTTGGAGCAAAATGACCTTGGCACAGTGAAGAAGATGAAGTCTGAATGAGAGAGTGAACGGTGAGTTTTCTTATCCTGTTAAGCTGAGAGAAACACTGCAAACACACATCAAACAGTCATTCTGATAGTTTAGGGCCACATCTCCATCTAGAGGCGTTCGGAGGAACTGTAGTTTACCTGCACACTCAGTGAGAGCAGCTACAGCCCTGCAGATTATACAGACAGAAGGAGAGAGCACAGCAGGATTATGACATTGTGTGTGTGTGTGTGTGTGTGTGTGTGTGTGTGTGTGTGTGTGTGTGTGTTTAGGTGTGTGTGTGCATGTGTGCGTGTGTGTGTGTGTGTG
>JAPZDV010000007.1:970814-993829 GCA_029814665.1 Acanthurus lineatus | reverse complement strand
CTTTCCTCCATGTTACATTATTTTTAATTACACATCTTCCTCTGTTTTTGAATGAGGTAACTGATGATGCCGTTCCCGTGATTCATCGTTCTAGTATCTGCAAATGAGAGTAATGTGTCATCAGGGCAGTGATGAGGAGAGCGTATCTTTAACACAAGGCCTCACATTTGCTATTCAGGTGCAGGCCAGTTCTACACAGAGCCAGAGCAATTGGCCTCCCCCTAAGTCAGAGGATGATCCCAGGGAGACACATTTTCCTGATAAATGAACAGCAGTAATTTCAATTGGCCTCTTCTGACAGAAGTGCCCGACCAGGAGCTTGTTTATGGCTGCTGGCCTTGAAAACACATGCAGGAACACATACAACAAATGTGCATCTGCATGAGCTGGTACACACAGACTCAAGCGTGCACATGCAAAATCACGAACGCAAATGTTCACACATTTTTGAAACACACATTATAAATGAAGTAACAACAGAAGTTTCCAAGTTTTTATCAATGTCTGAAACAGAAACAACCTTGATGATCACTATAATACTAATCAAAGTAATTGAGATTTTAACATCTTTAGCCACTGCAACATGGTGTTTTGGTTCCTGTTATTTGGTTCCCAAAGGAAGAGAGAAAAAAAATGTACCAACTGCACAGATTTTTCAACAGAAGGTGTGCATCTATTTGAGAGTGTTTCTGCGGTGTGTACTTTTAGCATGAGCAAATCTGCACAAGCTGTGTGTGTCACAGCCTTCTTGTTTCACAGTGAGCAGTGTGCCGACAGTGGAAGCTTTGGCTGACAGGAAGTATTGATAAAATCATTCTTCACTCTGCGAACGTTTCAGAGAGAGGCTGTGGGCAGAAAATGGCTGCTAACTACTCTTCAAGGATGTAGGTTGAAGGAGTCTGTCCATAATGCTGCTGTCACTCTGGTGTCTGCTTGAGGTCAGGGTTAGCATGCATCACTTGAGTCCGACCGAGCCACGCAGAGGTCATTCTGAGGCTGTGAACCCGGATATCCAGGCAGTACAGTCCTACTGTGATTGAGTTTGGGCTTCAGAGAGCATGTGAGACAACAGGAAGCCCACTGATGACAAACCAGAGGCTACAATGTCAGAAAATATGACAAAATTTAAAGTCTGTTATGATGGACTGTGTGAATTAGCTCCTCAGGCTGTAGGTTTAATTCCTGTAAACTTATAATCCTCTTGGACTGTTTCAATCCAGCAGGAGTCTAATGACTGATTAACAAAATCAATAAGTGTTTGTGGTTTTACGGTAAGACAGAGAAGAATTATACCACTGCAGCGAGTCAGTTTGATAGCAGGGCTGAACTTGATGTCTGGACAAACACACACCCTTGTTCTCCTTCTCTGTACATATGACTGATTTTAACATCTGTTCAGTGTTGACATCTTCAAGGACATGCGCTTGTAATGTCTCCCTGATTGATGTCTCAGTAAACCTGTAAAACATCAGTTGGACTGAAGGTCGGCTTTACGGAGAACTGCTCAGAGAGGATTTGCTAGTAAGGAAAGCAGTGAGCAGAGATAAATGGCAAGAAAAAAATGTGTTGGATGCATTTTATAATGGTTACAGTGAGAGTGGGGGGACCTCTGGTGGTTTGAAAACACGTCATTACAATAAAAAAACATAAGATCTTTTCAACAAACACAAGTGCATTTACGTAAATGTAAATGGATGCTTGAGGGGAGAGATTAAAATTTCATTGTTATTCTATAATTTAAGTAAGATAAGAAATATTCCCACTTTAAACTTGGAGCTCTGTGAGGTGTGTGTGTTTGCATCTGTGTTTGTGTGTGACTTAAAATGTCAATAAATAGATTGGGACCTCATCAGGATTTGGAAACTTTGCACAGCAATATTTTTTTCATGCTGGAGAGAGGGGGAATTTGCACAGTAATAGCTAGTAGAGAGGAAGATTTTTAGAGCCCTTCTCTGCTCTCTGCTGATTGCTATATTTTTTTTTTGAGGACAACAAAGCTTTTAAAATATGATTTTATTTTCATTGTGATTGTAAGATATCTCAGTAATCTCAGTAGTAATTTCAGTAGTGATACTATGATACTGTAGTGTTTTAAAAATTTTAATATACTGCCCATGATTGTATTAAATTAATTGATTATTTTCATACATTCTGCTAAAACTGCAATGTGATAACATAAGAGAAAAGATGTGTGTGCTCACTGTTTCATATCAGGTGCCTGCTTCCCTTTTCCCTTTTCTTTTACTTATTTCCCAGTACAGCAATATGCTTTGTATTTATACACACACACTATTCCAGTTTGAAGTTTTTCAAAACCACAAGGCAAATTCACAGATGTAATAATGAGAAAAGAGAATGATGCTCATTTACCTAAAAACATGCCAAGATTAAAGGAAAGAACAGAGAGGCTCAGACTCAGAAAGCACAGAGGGCCTCTGTGAGGAGGCGGACTGTTAAATTAAAGTTGTGATAGTCTTGTGATAAAGAAACACTAAACATGACTGTTTATTTCCTTAAAAAACACATAATCACTTGCGAATACACATACACGGAAAGATGTTTGTCACCAGATGTTTTTCTGAAACATGTTGCCAAAGAAAAAAATGATACATTTAGAGGCAATAAAATGTGCGAAATGATTCCATTTTATGAATTTAATATAAATGTTAATAAAGAAACCCATCTCCGACCCCACTGGGATGATCATAAAGGATGGATAAAATAAGAAAAACAAGCATTAAACAAAGCTTTGAACAAATGAATCACAAAAGCAACTATTTGACTCATTTCAGTGCTACTTAACTTTCAAAGAGGTCTGACAATCACCACTTTTATGTGTCAATTTCCAAAGAAAAAAAAAAGGGAAACACAGAGAGTTTCGAAGAAACCAGATATTCAGTGTCTGATTTGCCGCTGTAATGTGATCTCATGGGATTGCATATAAATAGCATGGCACTTGTGTAAAGACATTTTAGGTTTAATTTCTATGTATTTTAAGCACTTAGCAAGTCATCTTATGCCCTCTGCATTTTATTGAATCAGTTTTTGACAGGCAGGAAAAGGACAAAGTTAAGTGATATTCATTTTTGTTTTTCAAAGTCAAGGGACCTTAGTTGTCATTTGTAATATTTGCTTTATGTAAAGTTTGCACCTTGGTTAGGTTTAGACATAACCAGTCCTTGGTCAGGTTCAGAAAAAAAGATTGTGGTTTGGGTTATGATAAGGATGTCAACTTATGTTAGTCAATAATTACTCGACTTACAACACAAGTTGTAAGTTGAGTAATTATTGACTTTCTGATTCACATGGGACACGAACACCATTCTTTGTTTGAATGACCCGTGCGTTGACCCCACCACCTCCATATGTAGGCTTTCTTATTCTTTATACTCGTACATTTTATTTTCTCTAAGATAACCGCACCTAAAAATAAACCAAAGCAAAAAAAAAAGAAAATACATGAAATAAAATTAGAGAGTGACACTGGAGTATGGAATTATTATTTAGGACCCCAAATACTGCGAAAATGCAGGAGGAAAAGCAAATTTATGAGTGCATTAAAATAAGGGATTAAGTCATTATGGGTCAAGACTAACATAAGTGCATCTTGGCATTGTCAAAGAAAAAGGTCTGATCAATCTGAATTAATCGCTAAATTATATCCATCAGTCAGATTGCTAATGACAATCAAGCACATCTTTCATGTTGCATGACTAGTTGCAGTGGTGCTCACTGAGTGCCTTCAGAGGATCCTCCAGCAGTGATATCTCTGTTGGCTATATTGCTTACAGACCTTTCCCTTCACTAAGGCCTTTCTGGCTGTTTCTCTAAATTTCTGTCACAGATGGGACTAATCTTTCAGTTCAAGTTTGTGAAAAATTTAGGAGCAGAGTGGGATGAAGAGGCTCAGGTGATTGGTTTTGGGACAGAGAAGTTAAGTGGACTCTCATATTTTTGACCTGAGAATGTTCCAATCAAAGGAGTTGAGCCGAAAGCAGGTTGTTACAGACTTTGCAGTGAACAAGGCCTATTATTGTTTATTATATTTAAAACTGCTCGTTGTATTCTGAGCCACAGAGTGAAGGACTCCAGCAGGACGAGAAGAGGCGGGCTCAGTGTTTTAAATCAGAGATACTTCAGTTTTAAATGTGTTAAAGATGATGGAAAATTTTTCCAAGATGATGAACTATGATTTTGAAGATGCTGACAATGTTATCACCATTATCTTGTTGTTGCTGTTTACATCCCTCCGGAAGCATAATCAATAAACTCACAACAGAATTATATCCTGCAATAGATAGATAGATAGATAGATAGATAGATAGATAGATAGATAGATAGATAGATAGATAGATAGATAGATAGATAGATGTTCTACGTGTGCAGTATGAGGAAGTGAAAACTTTTATTTTGTTTTGCAAACCTGTGTTGTACAAGGATGAATAAATAACTTTGTTAACCTTGATAACTTTGTTAATGGCAGTAACAAGTAAACAAGCACATTAAACTGTGATTTATCTTCTTGTTTTGAATACGTAGTCTTTTCACCTTGGTCAACATGCGTGAAGAGGAGAATTAGGGTGCATTGTGGAGCTACTTCGAATAATTACTAGAGAAAACCTTCGCAGACAAGTGTGCAATCATCAAGAGGGGATGACTGACTCCAGCCATGCAGACTTTGATAAAAACTTGATGGTACAAGTTCCACATTTGCAGGTTGCACAGGCATTTTAAAGTTACAACATGAGCTTGGTAAACTCATTGTGCTGAGGTACATAATTTTATAATTACTTAGTTTACATATTTAAAGTAAAATAACACTGAAGCCTCAAATTCTGTTGCACTTTGCTAATATCATATTGTCTTTTTCTCTCTGTTATTTAGGGTGCAGGACTCTTTGTGCATGATCTGCTGTGACTTAGACAAGTTTAAGAGAGCAGGTTAATGCATGACAGGACTGGATTCGACGTTGGCAAAATGGCGTATTTTCTGTGTGATATTTACTGGCATCTTGTGACTAGAGAATATCACCGTCAGTTAATTGTAAATATTTACCATTGAAGTGATTGCATAGATATTTCTTCTCTTGACTGTGAATTTGATATGTTTACTGTCAGTTTGAAGGAAAAATCCAAATACTTCTTCAGCCAAGTAAGAATGCAGAAAGCTGTTTTGCAGGCAGAGATGCAGGAGAGAGACTTCAGCATATCAGACAGGCAACGAAAAAATCTCAAAATGGTATGTTTTCATCTGGTTGATGTAGTAAACAGCTCAATCACACATTGAGTTGCCTTTTTTCTGTGAGGTAACCACACACAGCATATTTTTTCGTCTTTACATGTTTCTATAAAGCAAAATTCAGTAACACATTACAAACTGTGAATGCAGCATAAAAAAAATTCAGACTATCCCCTTTAGCTGCAGGACATTTTTAGGTATCTTGCTGTAATTTTTCTTGTGCAGTTTTGGATTGTTTAATGTCTCCCAGTTAAGTGGAATTGGAGGAGGAGGAGTTCATAAAACTAGATTTAGGTTTAAAATTAGAGACAGTAAAGAGAAAGTGAGAAATTGAAAACAAATTTCATATTTAATTATGTCAATATCAAATCAATTTGTTCATTCATAAGCATATAAACTGCACTGTGATGAATATAGGGTTAGAAAAAAATAACATGTTAATCTGACTTCCTTTGGAATTACACACAGCATCTGACGGTATTCAAATACAGGCCCAGATAATTTTGTTGGTTGAACAGATACAGATACAGATACAGATACAGATAATAGCATCTCTGTGAACCTCTAATTGACATGCATTTCATTAACCATTTGGAAAAACTAGGCTGGCTGCTGCATTGCTATAAAATCTCCAGAATGATTTATTGTGGCAGGGATAATAGACAATAAAATTATGAGAACATATGGCTAGCACAGACAAAAGGCATCATAAGCCTAGAGGAACAGAGGTTGCAGATAAAAGCTCCCTGACACTGCGACAGTCGTTCACACCAAAAGTAGAGCAGACGTGTAGTGGAAGTTACATGCATGAGTTGCAGCAGGGCTGTTCACACCAGAGGCGCATTTCAGTGTGCTGTCCAACAGCCCTCTTTAAGGAAAAAAAGAGAAAAAAAGTCTAACACAAAGGTGAAATGTCTTTTCAAAATGGAGTCACTGCTGGAAGTCATAAAGGTCCTTTATTTTTCCACTTCAGTACCTTTATTTCGTACTTTCTTTTTTATTTTCTTCATCGACTTAAACATGCATTCAAGCTGCCACAGCTTCTTTTTTTTAAAGCTGTGATTGTACGAATTCTGCAGTACAAGACTTCTAAGTCTCTCTCCCTGTTTGTGTATAGTATCAATCAAATAATTTCTTACACAGTAAATCGTTAAGTGATGGATTTGAAATTCATTTGGCATTTTATGTTTCAGCCAAGGAATAACAGTAATCAGTGTCTTAGTTTTGATCATGCTATAAGGAGATCTTTACTGGAATGTAACAGTATTAATTTAGTACAGATGTTTACATTTGATCTGCTTTAGCAAATCAAATTATCAGCATGGAATTTGACTGTTTCTGTAGAGTAATCATTTGCTTCAGTAACAGAACTTTAATTTATAAATTTAAAAAATACAAAGCTTTTCCTTCAACAATTAATCAACAGACTTTATAAAACATTTATGTTCTACTGTCTCTTCTAAAGCTTCTATCCTTGTGTGTACTCTGGTCTTGGTTAAAACATGTTTTTTTTTGTTTTTTTTTTTTTTTAGTACAGCAGCCTGGCCAATCTGAATAACTGTATCCAAGGCTAATGGACAAATATATTTAAAGACCAATAAAAGGTGTCTTAAAATAGCTTGATAGTTGTAGATAAATAGCTTTTTTTCTTTCAGCTAAAAGGATTTACATCTGAAAAAAGTCAAAGGATACCAAAAATATACCCACAACACCATTTCCACCTGTTAATCCTGATTGTAGATGTGTGATGGTATCGTTAGCCATCTTGAGGGAGCCATTGTGTTCAGTGATTGCAAAACAGGCAGGGAGAGTGGGGCTACTTAAAAAGCCCCAGTGCACCCTAAGGTGCAAATGTTGTTCCTTCATAATGTCCCCCTGATCCACAATGATTATTCCCCTGGAAACGCCACTAAATACTCTCAACAGATCTACAAATTATTGTGATGGACTGAAGATGTCAATAATACAGACTTGCAAGGTGTTACTGAAAGAAAAAGAGATTTCCCACCTTTTTAAGTATCCAATCACTCATTGATAACATCCCTGATTAAAAGGCAAAACAGAACCTGAGAAGTATTTAATTAAGCTTGCAGAATTAAAAGAGTAAAAAAAAAAACAGATGCATTAACACTTCACTAGCAATTTCCTTTATCTATGGCTCTTTGAAAAATGACTGAACATAATATGGTCAAAGGTACAAAATAGAGTTTGTTATTTTTACGAGTTTGTTATTTTTACCTCATGTTTCATAATAAGGGCATCAACTGAGCATACGAAATAAGCCTGTGTGTGTGTTTTTTTTTTTCTTTTGCTCTGAAAGCATTAGATCAGCCCTGCACACGTCCTACTGATTGAAGAGAGGCCTTTGGTTTTGTCTTTTTTATGTCTTACCTGCCAATTCAGTAACAGTTCCAGGGGCTTCTGGTCATCCTTATGTTAACTTCCAATCCACCTTTAAGCTCGCCCTGAAAGCACAAGCGGCAAAGTGTAAGAAAACCTTTAAACAGATAACTGATTTACTTTGTGGCCACTTTATTTCATAAGCTCCACAATATACAGCCCATAAATTATGCACTGTTTTGGAAAGATTATGATGTATCTACTCAACTACAAAAAATGCAATTTCTTCAACCCCCAGGATAGAGTACATCTAATTTTAAATTCTCTTTACTGTTTCTAAATAATCATTGAGTCATCTTGTTAGTTTTCCTCTTAACCACTTCCTCAGCACTCTCTGCTGATACTGATATTTTAGTGCCTTTGAGAACCACTATCTAACAAGAGGAGCAATACTATATGTTACTGTATGTCACAAGAGCTTATTCCCCAGGTGCAAGGGGGACAGTCAAAGCCATAAAACCTCACAAGCACACAGCCACACAGCCACACACACACACACTCACGTACAGGCATTGTCTGCACACACAGAGACGTGTACACACAGCATAGAGGACAGACCCTGCTGAATAAATTATGGGGGACAAAAGCAAACGGAGATAAAGCTCTCCATCTCACCCTCTATCCATTAGTGCAGTGCAGGAACTGTGAGTGCAAATAAGTGTGTTTGATCCACAGGAACATTATTGTGTGGGCCTATCATGACCAAAACCTTTGAGTACAGTTTTCACATTATAGTTACATTACACTGCTGTGAAAACACTGCAAATGCATCTTGACCCACCTAATGTGATTCTGACAAAACAGAAGAGAGGAATAGATTAGAAGAAGTGAATAGATTAGAATGCTTAGAATCAGGGAAAGATGCTCATGAATTGGCCTGTTGATGGGGGATGGAAAAATGTGTGTTTAATCCTAAGTTAGTTTTCATAAACCAGTTTGAGTTGTTAAGGGTTAAATCTGATGTCTGAGGTCTGATTGGTTAATGCAATCTTTTACTTGTAGCTCAGAAATGGAAAATTATACAGTTAAGCAGCGCCTGCTGACAAAATAAAACTGTATAGGTCCGTCATTCAATATTCTCTGACATCTCCAGCCTGTTTGTAACAAAAAGCACCAACCTCAATTGTTTTTGTGAGTGATGTCAATCTAAACAAAACAATCAAAAACAGGATTCTACTGTATTGTTTTAATTTTGGTTAAATAATTATACTACTAATAATAATTTTGGTTCGATTAATTATTGCAAATGTTAAAGTAAGCAGGGTCTTTTTCTATTTTAAGAGCAGGTTTGGTGCTTAGCCAGGGGCAATAAATGTTGGAGAATATTAAGCTACAGTTTATCAGCCTTTGACTATTTAGACATCGTACAAGTACGACTACCACATTAATAACCCTTTATTTTTTTGGAGATATGTTGACATTTAGAAAAAAGCTTTATGTTACCAAACTTATTCACTAACTCAAATCCATGTCCCAAGTCTGCTTATATGTATGGAAATAAAAATATCGTAATGCAATAGCAGTTATATATAAGACAAGGCAACATATTTACAAGAAGGCCTGGTATCGTAAGTGTTACAAAATAAAAAAACATGAAGTGCAGCACAAATGCTTTCTGGCTGAATCTTCATGGAGAATGACAAATTATGCCCGCAGATAGCGATGAAGAATATGAGCTTTGTTGCTGTAATCATTATCATTGTTGTTCATTATCAACAACATCAATGTTGCATCCCTCTCCCTACCCTAAACGTCACTGCCAGACACACACAAATACACACACACGCGCACGCACATACACACATACCAAACACCCCCTGGCTTTCTGTTGTCTTTGACAAAACACTACATCCTTCTGTGTTTCAAAGCTTGTCTCCAGCCAGTGTTTCGAAATTTTTTCACCAAAAGATGTATGTCCTTTCTAATTAGAAATAAAGAAAGAACCACACTCAAACCTTAAACATGCAGACAGCTTGGACTGTCACAGACAGCTGCTACTTCAATGGTGGTTGGCTTTTTCTAGGAAAAGTAAAGAGATTAAGCAAAGTATGACTTTCTAGTTTGTTGTCTATTAATGTACGTAGTATGTAGTATTTTGAATTTTGCAAAGCAGCTTTGATCAAGTGCAGTAATCAATAGTTTCTTTCTTAAAAAAAATCATTATCCCTTTTTTAATTTCAAAAACAAAAGCATATTCATGCTTTTTTGTATGTTGTAATAAACAGCAATGAAATATTGTTGTTAAAGCAAAAATCAACGTATACACAATGTATGCACATCCTCATGTACTTTCATGAGCACTGCCACTGTCATCAGTTTAGGAAAGTCACATCTAGTGCATGCAGGAAGCAAATCTGTGTGGAAAATCAAAAGTCACAAACTTTAAACATTACAAACACTGGAGTTAAAACAAATCTAAAAGAAACTAAAGCATGTTGCAGTAAATACATTGCTATGTCATGGGTGTCCTATATTTTGCATGGGCTCAAGAGCACCATTTATTATCTCATCACGTCCTCAGTCCAATAAACTTCTGCTCATATCTTTTGGGGCCTGCAGGACATCACAGATCCAGTCAGCCATTTTTCCGTCTCTTTCTTTATCTCTCATGACCTCAGAGAGATAAAGTCTCTCTCTCTGAAAGAGTAGTAGTCCAACAAATCAAGACTAATGTCACTGCCTTCTGCTCCAGATCGCAGCATATTTTGACCCGCAGGTCACACTACATCACCCACTGGAAATGACCAGAAATGCATGTCAGGCTGAATCAATTGGCTCCACAGCCACTCGTTCAATTAAGACCTCGGGTTGGGGTGGTCAGTGTGGTTTGCAGTGTGGTGAGTGCAGGCTCCCAAAGGAGCAGTAAGTGCTGAAATCAGCTCAGCTGCACCTGCCATTTGTCATTATCTAATGGTAAATCCATCGTTGGCGGGTGGAGGGTCCCCGCCAGGCCAAATAAGAGACCAGACAGTAAGTAAAAGAAGTACAGATAGAAAAGAAGCCTAAATAGAAAGATAGATAAAAATAAGCAGAGATAGATAGATAGATAGATAGATAGATAGATAGATAGATAGATAGATAGATAGATAGATAGATAGATAGATAGATAGATTAAATAAACGGTAAAGAATTTTTATAAAAAAAATATTGACTACTTGTTTATCACCCCAGACTCCATTATAAAATCGCTGAATTTTTATGAGATGTTGTGTTTGGAGAAACTTTAAAAACTTTGTTAGACGCTTTTTACAGTCAATCCCTAACAATTTCTGCTTTCTAAATAATTCGGCAAATGTTAAACACGATGATATTTCTGTATTTGTGCAAAAAGTGGCCTGTTCTTGTGACTTTACCTGGAGAAAATGGACAATAGAGCCCACTGCAGCACAGTGCTATACTTGTTTTGGCCAACAGAGGGGGCTAATTTTTCTGGCGGTTATATCACTTTTCTTCTAGAACATAGTAGTCCTACTTTTTAGAGAAAAAACTACGGTGGAAGACTCGGCCTAGAGATAAAAAAGGTCATATAGTTATGCTAAATGTTTTAGAAATCCGGGTCCTGCTGACCTTACACAAGGGGGCGTTGTTGTGCTACTTTTTCCGTGAGGGAGCGCGGAATAAAAAATCACTTCCGGGTTCGAGGAGGAAAGGACGCCTGAAAACGGAGGAGGCCTTGAAGCTGAGAATGATTGGAGACTAAAAATGAGTAAAAAACAAGTTTTATTTAAACCGACTACCGTAAAACTGTGAAGATAATGTTCACTGTTTTGCAAATGAAATACAACATGGAGGCTGACAGAGCGCAGCTGTGGAGAGAAGGCAACTCCTGAGGAGGAAAACTAGCCATGTGGCTAACAGGTAAGTGTAACGTTATCACACACACTCACACACACATGCATGCATGGCCTGATGGGGATTATTGCAGGTATCTGACTAAATAAGGACACACTTTTATGCCAAATGCACTACAGATTGGAGAAGCTTGTTAGCTGCAGAGTTAGGATCAGTCACAAGCCCAGGTTAGCAAAATAAGCTACCACGGTTGAAATCACAATGCAACCCAGGTTTTTCACAGTATCTGTAACTAATGTCAAATACGTTTATTTTTGGTTTAACACCTGTAGATAGTTATTTCCCAACACTGGCTATAAATCATCTTTAATCAACACGTTTCTTCATGTTAAGCTGACTTTGTTAGGCGACCTGCTGCCAAAACTCCCGTGTGGAGCAAAAAAACAACATGTCTGCCCCAAAAACTTGAAACCAGCCAACATGAGCATGAAGGCTGAATAATGAGGAGAAGCCAAAAGGCAAATCAGTGCGATTATTAGGCAGCTATTGATTCATGAAGCCTATAGCCATCCATCTGCTCGTCCAGCCCTCCACTCTTGGATCCAGGCTCCCTCCCTCTCATATCATCTCCCCCCTACTGCCTTCCCCTCCTCCACCTCCTCCTCCTCCATGCAGTAATAAGAGCAGAGAGGTCAGTCAGTCGACCCTCTGAGGCCGACCAGCCAACTTTAAATATTTCACACTATTTTAAATGAGCACACATGAATCATAGATCACAGGCAGCGCTTGTGTGTGTGTGTGTGTGTGTGTGTGTGTGTGTGTGTGTGTGTGTGTGTGTGTGTGTGTGAGATGAGGTGCTCGAACCTGAAGCTCCGTCTAATAACCTCTGGCTGTCCGTCTCAGTGAGGAGGTCTGATGTGGAATTTAGATCCGACAGCGTCAGTCGTTCACCGGAGGCGTAACGAGCGGCCTTTCATCATCGTCCGTGATGGACGGATGATGAAACAAAGCGTTAGAGATGAAAACTCTCTCAAACTCGGGTTTTTTCATCTGTGCTTTCACAGGGGCTGATCTCCCTAATTCCCAACATGCACCAGAAGTCAAAACATCACAAAAATCTGTAGAAGTATTTTGAAGACACGCCGTCGCTACAGGAGACATGATGTGACGTTTAAGTTCCTGAAGAGGAATCCGTCCTGTAATGTTCCTACAGGGAATCTGACTGTCTGTGAAACAAAAACAAAAATATTATTTAAAGTAAACAAAATGATTTTTTATCTCATAATATCCGTGCAATCTTTGCGATAATAAAAAAAATAAAAGTACAAAACTTATCAGCTCTTTAGTTTCAGGAATGATTACATATTTGGATTCTTAAAAAAAAACAGGTCAGCTCGAGTTAAAACTGCATCGACTTCCTGTGTCAGCCTGAACGCAACTACTGACTCATTACTGTTCACTTAAGACTTGCAAGTGATTGCAGCAGCAGTTATGCGTCTGCGGCCATGGATGGCAGCGTAACGTCCACTACACTGCCCCCTTTTGGCCAAGTGTTGCAACAAGAAGGCCGACAGAAGGTTGGAAACGCTGAGCAGCTCGACAGTTTCTCGCTTCTCTTTTCTGAAGAACGAGAGTTACAGGATTCTTCAAATGATCATGTATTGATTTTATGTCTGGGGAAAATTCTGATTGATCATCTGTTACTGAATTTATTTTAACTCAAACAATGACAGCGACTGTTCTTCCTGAAAATAAGACCTGTACTAACTTTACTGACTGTGACTCATTTGATTTATGTATTTAGAATCTAATATGTATTTAAGTTGGAAAGACATCAACAATATTTGATCTAACGTGTGAATATGTTAGTTTTACTTAATTAAAATATTATTTTATAGTTTTCATGTTATATGTCATGTAAGTTATTGGTTTGTTGGAAAGTGATTTCTCTACTTAAAGTCAAACTCATGTTGTCCACCTGAGGGAACGTGTCAAATTTCCTCCTTAAAACCCTTTTTTTTGTGCCTTAAGGTGGAATAAAAACAGTGTGTTGGTCATAATTCATGCATGAAAAGGCTCTCGTGCAAACTCACCGCGGCCTTGATGTTTCTCCGACATGAACTCCGTCACATCGTCTCCCCCTGGTGCTGAGATCCAGAACAAACACGGGTTTGTTTTGTCTTCATGCATATTCTGCAGAACGGACACATTTTTCTCCGAAAATGAAAAATGCATAAAAACAAAAACATGTAGATTTATCGAATAACAATGTAAATAATGTGAATCTTTCAAGGTTTTTCTCGCTCAAAAGCATTTTTGTCCAACAAAGTTGAAATGTTGTTTTTGCGACCTGCACCAGAACCCCTTTTTTTAATTTATACACCAAAACAAACAAAAGCAGTTTGTGTCAGAGGCTGTCGGGCCCTTGTGACCTTTGACCTCCCTGCCACTGGCTGCTGATGGAGGAAGTGAGGTTCTTCCTGGCAGCTGTTGGCCTCGGTGTCTCTCCTCGGGTTTGACGGTTGGTTCCTTCGGAGCCGTGAACTCATCAGCAGTAATTGAGCATCAGATCTTTAACGAACGTCAGGCTGAACGCTGATCCTGTCAGTCATTTGACTCAAAGATTCTTTTAATGAACACGGCGGCTGTTTATGAAACATCAACACGCTCGGCTCTGTGGACCTGCCACATTCAAACCAAGCTGAGTTCAGTTTATTACAACAAATCAAATATTTATGATGTTTTCTTTTAAATTAAATGAAAGCATTGAGGAACGTTATTTTTGCATGAAACATGAAGTTTTCATGCTGAACATTAGACATCATGTCTTCACAGAATGACAGATGTATGTAGCTGCTTTTAGTTTGAGTGACAGAACTGAACCAGAAGGCCAGTTTGTTTGAGCTCCGTTTGAAACAAAAAAAAGTTCATTTTTAGAATTAGATGACTAATTATTTTAGTTTCCGGTGACACTTTGGTCTGGTTTAAATAGCAGAATTCCTCAGCTGTGGACACTTGGAGCAAAAAGCATCAGAAGTTTTGTTGTTTCTGTGACGTTGGTGCAGATTATTAGTTCATTCAGTGACAGTGAACACACCAGGTGTGAATCATCAGGTACCTGAAGCTGTGAGCGACTGAGCTCAGATTTAAAAGACAGATTTGTTTCTCAGTTAGCTTTGTTTGAGTTCAGCCTCCCTGTGTTTACCTGAGCAGGTGGTATGAAGGGCTGCAGGTTTTATCTGAGTTCATGTTGCTTAAAACCCTTTTTTCTGCATTTTCTCAAACTTTCTTGGCTTTGTTTTTATTCCTGACAGTTTTATTTATATTTTTCCTGATAAATATAATATTTCCGCTGCAGTGCTGCTTTCTCCTCCAACCAACCAACATCTGCGGTTATTTATGTGCTGTGGAGTCGCTGCAGTGTTTCTGTAGCTGAAGGAGAAGAATCAGGCTCATGGTTAATAAAAAACATGAATGCAGGTCTGAACAGTAATCGTACTGAAACTTTGTGAAATATTACGTTCAGCTGACGCTGAGTTCTTCTTTCCATAGAGTCCAAAACACTCCTGCATGTGTTCTTACCAGAGTGGAGCTGCAGAGACACCTAGAGGACCAACACTGAAACTACAGGCGAGTTCACATAATTTCTACAGAAACTGATTTATTTTGTAAACTGTCAGTCAGAAGGTGAAATGCATCATAAACATTAACACAACAGTGATATTAATCCAAAAAACAGCAGTTATGACAGAAAAACTCTGACAGAAACAGTTTTTACTGGACAAAACTTACTTTATTGTTCATATTTGAAAAACATTACACTGATAAACTTGTGTAATTTAAACTAAATGTTGCATTTAAGACCTTTTACTTGCATTAGAGTATCTGTACATATGAAAGTCTGTTTGAATGTTAATGTTTCAGCAGCAGTTTGTTATCAATCAGTTTCATATTTTTCATCACCAGAAAAAAAATAACTAATCAACACAATAAAAATTTCAATTGCTCATAGATTTATAAGGGAAAAATGACAGAAATGAGTTTAATTCAGATTCAGCTGAACAAAAAATTCTTGACGTTTGTTTTATTTAAACTGTTGCACCTGGTGGGCGGAGCTCACTGTGATTATTCAGCTCAAACCAATAATTAAAAAAACGTTTTTATTGCTTTTAATTTCCTTTTCTTTGGTGAAATAAATGGTGTTTTTTCTTAACTCTTTGCTCAAAGTGAATTTTTCTCCTTTTCTTTTCTTGCTGCTGCAGGAAACTCTGCAACAGGACGAAGTTTCACTCCATCAGGTAAGAGACAGTTTTTCTTCCTTATTGATCAGAGAAGTCTCATCACATCAGATCTGCTTTTGCATTTGTTATTTAAATGAGGATCATTGATAATTTATGTAAAAATAATTATATTTAAGTGGCAGAGGCTAAATCAGTGGAAACCTGTGGTCCAGGACCCAAATAGTCAAAAATAAACTCTTGAGAGTCTCAAACAGTTCAAGCCATAAGTAAAAACAGGTGAGTGCATATTTCAGTCTTACAAAATAAGGTTTTAAGCTCTAAATGTCTCCTTGACCTTAAAAATATAATTAGAACTTTAGTTTGATTAACTAACTTTATTTTGAAGAATCAGATTTAACCAGAAAGTTTCAGATTTGACAAAAAGAAAAATTACTTTCATCAAACAAAATCCGTTTTCATAAACAAGTTTAATTCAACTGTTGTAAATATGTGACCGTTTACAAAGAATTCAAATAAGAGACGGACGTTTCTCATCCAGCGAACACACGGCGCCGTTACACCATCATGTATGAAGGACTGACGGAGGCTGCGGTGAGAGTGACACATCACTTTTAAAGTTTGTACGTTGGCAGCGAGCAGAATTCTTTCAGGACGGCGACTCGGCCTCCGCAGCCGTTTGAACATGACATCAATTATTCATCGGCCTTCGTTCGCTCGCTGCGTGACGGCCGCTTCACACGCCGCCCGTCAAATCTGCTGCATCAGTGGAATCGACCTCCTCGTCTCCATCAGGAGGACGGAGTGCACATCAAAGCTCACAGCAGAGAGAGATGGAGTGAGATGTTTCTCCAAAATGATCAGATCATAAAGTCATGAAGCTCCACAGCAGCTCAGAGAAGAAACAAAACATTTTCAGTGTTTAGAAGAAAGAAAGTCGGCCTGTTTCAGAGGCGTGTTTTTGCGATTTAAAGTCAAGCAGCTGCTGATTATTAAACTCCACCCTCTCTCTGATTGGTTCGTTTCCCCACAAAAGAAGAGAAGATGAAGCTGAGCAGCGATCTGATCTTCATGTGCTTTCGGCCACGCTTATTTGTGTGTTTAACCTGACGGTTCAAACTTCATCTCAAACACTCATCTGACTCAAAAATGCTTCATTTTGTTTGTTTTTGGCAGCTTTTTGGAGCTTTTAACTCAGTTTCAGGAGATGTATTTGGTATTCATTAAAGGTAAATTGCTGCAGACGCTCAGTTAGCAGTTTTAACTGCCAAAGTATAAAACACAGATTAAGATTAAATCTCTTAAATGTTGCTAAAGGTTCCTGAGGAGCTGTTGTCATTGAATCACCAGCAGCCTGCGTCAGTGTTTCTATATGTTCAAGGACTTTTACTTAAACAAATCTGCAGATTTAAGAAAATGTTTGAGTTGGAATGTTTTGAACCTTCAGTCATGATGAGTTTCAGCCCGTGTTTGTTGGTGGATGTTTAAACGTCATTCATCAGTAAACATTTCTGTTATGTGCCTCCTTTACTGGACACAAAAACACTCCTGTGAGTCTCACAAAGAACATGTTACATGTTACAGTCTGAAAGCTTTCTGTCACACAGTTCGTAAGCATCAGGTCTCGTTTCATCGTCTGTAAACCTCAGAGACTGTTTCCCGTCTGTCCTCCTCCAGGCTGAAGCATGCTAAAGGCGAAGCTTTAAGGTGCAGTTCTCAGTTCTTTCCTTCGTCCCAGCAGAGCTCTCAGTAGAAGTCAGAGTATTGCACAAACATCAGGTAAAGCAGGAAAAGTCCAGAGCAGCAGCAGGTCATTGAACTCATCGTTCGTCAGGTTGCAGCTGGTCGAAGCGATGATCGAAGGCAAACCTCCAAAGTTCAGAAAACAGTGAAAATTATTTTTTTTTTCTCCTTTTCTTTCAGCTTTTCCAGAAGCTTTGAGAGTTTGGAGGACTGCTGCCATCCTCTCCTGCAGGTCAGCGTGTCGAACACCAGGTGGCGACATTTCCATTCAGTCAGCTGGAGCTGCTCCCCTGCTGCTGGGCTGAAACACACAAACAAACACAAGTGAGAAGTGAATGAAAGTTTCTTTCCTCTGGTCAACAAATCTCACCTTCATCACTGAAAACACACACATGTGCATTAATCCACTGCTAATACACACACAGACGCACTGTTTCCTGCTGTGTGTGCACGTTTGCTACAGATTAAATGTCAGATTAAAGAGAGACAGGAACCAATGAGGTTACAGCTACCACAAACAGGAAGTTACAAGGTTCTGAGGGACTGATTAACACATTGGTATAAATCTGAACATGAGATTTGTTGAAATCTTGTGAGATTTGTTTTACATTTGCTAAAATATAAAAATATAAATGACCAAATTGACCACAACCTGCATAAAAATATTGATTAGTCACACAACCGCTAGAAAATACAATGTTTTAAGCTTTGTGTTTCTTCTTGTATCTTTGTTATTGTTTTCTTATGATTTCAAGCAAAATGCTTTTTGTGTTTCTTGATTAAAGTTTATGGAAAAAACAGATGAAAAAATAATTGATACTTTTGTATTTTACAGGTAGATGTTACAGTGGCTAATATATCATGTTTGGATTGAACGTTTTCTTATAGTTTAGTGAGATCATCTTCATTGTTTTAGATTTTTTGCTGTATTCGTCTTTTGCACCTTCACTTTCATCTGTATGTGGAAGTTTGTCTCTACTGACTGTATCCTAAAAAGGAGGCACAATGAGCTTCAGTCTAAACCTTTTTTATGTCCATAGAAAACCTTTATAGTATTATTTTTTAATTTTTAATATTTATCAAACATCATTTTTGGGAGTAATTGCCCTTTTATGTTTTTTATGTTTGTCTAATTAATTACAGACTGAAATAATTGCAAATAACTAATTTTCTATATGTGATATTTTCTAAAATGGACAGCAGGGAGATGAGCTGTTGTCAAACTAACTGTTAAAGCCAAATGTGTGTGTGTGTGTGTGTGTGTGTGTGTGTGTGTGTGTGTGTGTGTGTGTGTACCTGTCAGGTCTTTGAAGCGTCTCTTGGCCTCGGCTCGTTCCACAGAGTCGAAATACCAAACTGTGATGGCGTACCTGAAACAGCAACAACACACACGTTTGTTTCCTCGTTTCAGATTCTACGAGCTGTTTGCTCTTTTTCAATAAAAGGTTTCTGCAAACACACGTTTGTTTTACTGTCTGTGAAGCAAACACAGAATGAATCTGCTTCAGATGCATTCACACGTACATAACTAAAGCGTACATGTGTACATATTTACATACAAACCTATACACACTACATACATATATTCATATCTATATACATGCATATGTAGCTACAAATAAACCTCTTTAAATACACACACACACACACATATATATATTTATACATTTCTAAGAGAAAAAGTTGCACAGCATGGTTACGTCCGTGTTCTCTGACATAATTTATGAAACAGTCACTCAGTTAAAGCCCCGCCCCCTGCATGAGGTGAGCTGTCACATCACTGACTCTGATGGAGTTCGTTACCTGGTGGAGTACGACGGCTGCACCTCATGTGGGTTCCTGCGGTCGGACCAGAAGAGGAGGAGCCTGTCGAACAGCGGCTTGATGTCGGCAACGTAGGATTTCCCATCTGGAAAGATCCTGAGGATTCCTCCGTGCTCCTGATCAATAAACACAGAGGCAGGTTTATACATTTTACATACAGGTGCATGACACAGGTGTACCTGCTAGTTTCCAGCTGAAACAGATGTGCAACAGCTGCTGCTGATGTGAATATAATAATGATGCTTTGCCTTTAACTTTGAATTTAACGCTGAAATCTTTTGAAAGTTTGATCACTTTTGTGTTTTTCTTTCACTCTGATTTTACTTCTGTCTCCAAAACATCAAAACTCAAAGCATCTAGTAAACTTTCTACAAGTTCTCTGAATCCAAACGTCT
This sequence comes from Acanthurus lineatus, assembly GCA_029814665.1. NCBI lineage: Eukaryota > Metazoa > Chordata > Actinopteri > Acanthuriformes > Acanthuridae > Acanthurus > Acanthurus lineatus. Next base: position 974,199 of record JAPZDV010000007.1, on the reverse strand, counting down.
TCAGGTAACTGAGCTGACAAACTAAAATCGGTCCTGATCTCCTCTGATTAAACTAACATTTCACATCTGCTTCATCTCATGTGTTTTACACAGAGATCAGACTCATCAGACAGGAAGTCTCAAAATTCAAATGTTACTGTTTTTGAAAAGGTCAGAGGTCAAACAGAGGAAACACATTGAATTCAGGAATGAGCAGAGGTCCCTGAACACACCTTGGCGTTCCAGTTCTTGTTGAGGTAGTAGATGCAGGTGATGCAGCGTCCGTCACTGTTCGGGTTGTCCACGTGTTTGACGTAGCCAGCCCCGTTTCCAGGGTAACACGCCACCATCGCCTAAAGACAAAGACACAGACGATTCAGATTAGACGTCAGACTTCACTTTAAACAACAACACACGTTTAATGATGCAACTTACGGGAGTGAAACAAGATAAAAACAGAAAATAAGAGTCAGCACATGGAATTTATACTGATCAGTCAGATTAAGGTTTTTAAAACAAACACAAGGTTTAGACGTTAAGTTAAAAAAATCTAAAACTTGTTCTGACTCGTATGAATCAACACGTCTGGTAAATTATCTTTCCCAAACATTTCATTAAGTGCCACGGAGCTGAGAGAGATGAAGAAACACTCAGCTAACGTCAGAGGGAAAATGAAAGCAATTCATAACAGAAGAGAAAGTAAGACACTCAGTTGTGAAAGAATAATTTCGTCAGATGTTAAGTATTGATTGAGTATCACAAAGGTTCGTAAAATCCTGTTATTAATTTATTAGCAAAACCTGATTCTTAAAAATGAAATGCTGTATTTAAAGTAAGAGGCGAAGGGACACTATTTGAAAGTACTAAATAATTAAACCAACATCAATGTCGATTCTTATGTTAGCTTGTATAATGTTGGTAAAAATCATTTTTATGATTGTGCAACATTATGGAATATTCTCCTATAGTATTTAATGAGCTTGTTTTAAAAACTGTAAAAACAGTTAAAGTCGATATTAAATGTCAGAATTGTGATGGTGAAATTCTCTGTTTTAATTTCAGACTTTTTTAAATTAAATTTTGACTTTTTTTGCAGCTGCTGGTTATTTGGGAAACATGAAACATTTCTACACTTTCACTTCTTTCAATAATTAATTAAGATTTGATTAAAAATTGTTTACGATCACAAAGTGGAGTTAGTTGTCAAAAAAGAAGGAAAGATTAGATTTTGGGGATTCAGATGATGTGATGCAAAGACTGAATGTTTCTTTTCTTCTTCTATGGTACAAAAAAAGAATGTTTATGTTAGAACAAATTACAGCTCCTTATTTGGAAATGATGCAGAACTTGAGGGAAGTTTTGTGGCTCAATTTCTATTGAAGCCAAAAAAAAAACTTTCAAAGCAAAAGCTGACGTGTTGACAGACATGATTACTTAAACTTCCTCTTTGTGTGTGTGTGTATATAATGTGTATATGTGTGTATGTGTGTATATGTGTGTGTATGGTTATTTGCCAATAAGTCTTGTGTGCATCAGGGGTGTGTGTTGTGGTTATGTGCTGACGGCTTCAGCTGCACGTACACAGATTGCATACATGTGTGTTCATGTTTTCTCACCTCTGTGTGTGTGTGTGTGTGTGTGTTTGTGTGTGTGTATTTGAGCTTCTATACACAGACTAATTTAAACTTTAAAGCGACTTAGTGAGAGTATATCTGCATCGAGGGTTCAAACTTGGTTTTAGGGTTGCGGTTAGGTATTTAAGTGTTATGGTTGATGTTAGATTAAAGTTCCAGGAAATGCATTAATTGACGAAGGTCCTCACAGGAACAGAAAGACATGTACATGTGTGTGCAGTGTTGGGAGGAAACTGGATCAACTTGCAGCAATGATAAGAGCAGTCGAAGCCTTAATGACTCTGCAGAGACCAAAAGACCCTACATGTCATCCTTATGTCAATCAGAGTGAAGCCCCGCCCACCACCTGTATCTACCTGCATGTTCTAACAGGTGAGAGCAGGCATCAGCACTTTGCTGTTCTCGAAAAGACCACGCCCTCTTTGAGGTGGCTGCCTAAAGGCTGCTGCGCTGCATTTTATTAACAATACATACCCTTTTTTAATTATTTTAAAAAAATTTGTTCTACTTGAATAAAGCAGAAAAAAAGAGTGAAGGGCAAAAGGGTAAAAGAGAAGATCTGTGGCAGCAGATCTCTTACAGGTCAGTTAACGCCTGCAGATCAAACCAATCAGAAAAGAGTTGAGCGATGGCGTAACTTAAGTTTTATCTGCTTCTTCCATAAAACATCTGCTTTTTGAATGAAGTTTGGTTCGACAGTCTGTCTGAAGGAAAATCCACTGGGAGCAGATTTTATTTTAGTTTAAATAAATCACATGAATCGAGCTGCAACAACATATTCGTACCTCCACAACTGTCTATATGTCAATATGTCTTAAATTCAAAATTTTTTATGATTATAATTAAAGCCAAAGGTGTAAAAATATTTACTTATTTAATATTTATTTACTTTATTTATTTTAACTTCTAGGACTGAAACCCGATGAGGCACAACAGTTACATAAAAACCCATAAAGACTATTAATTTCTGTCTTTGTTTTCCCAGACAGGATTTGAAAGGGGGGGGTGTTGTTTCCTGCGACCCTCCCTGCAGTGCTGAGACCTTTGGACTCGAACAGGAAGTAGCGTACAAACTGACAGCAGCCGTCAGACTGTGGAGGAACCGACAGCTGATCCACCGTCAGCAAAACACACCACCTCTGTGGGGTTACTGCAGGTCATTCCACCAGCACAGCTTCATCGTGTTTCATCTCGGTTTGACGTTTGTCGTTACAGGTACAGAGATGAAGTTACAAACCTTCATCAGGCTTCAGTCGTTTATCTTCATTATTTACTTGACGAGCTTTAAACTCAATAAATGTGACAGTTTTAGGTTTTACTGCTTTAACTCAGGTTGCATCTTAATTTAAACAATCATTTAAAAGGCAAAAAATAAAAGGTTTTAAATAAATTACTAACTTTTTATATGATCATGTTAAAATTTAAAATTGTTCATGATTACTGTGAAGAGTTAAAAGACTATAATGTATACAATTTCATTTAAATTTGATTCAAGGGAAAATTTACAGTCATGATATAAAAATTCTGCAAACACGTCAACAAAGAGTTTGAGAAAATAAAACTACAAGAGAACTCGAAACTTTAAGAAAAGGCAAAAATTTTAAAGGACGTTGAGAAGATTTTTTTAATGAAGAAATTTCAAGCACTGTATTCTAGTTTTACATATATGAATGATTACATATTTTATCATTTATTTTATTCATTTATTCATTTTAATCATTGATTAAATTATTATTATTATAATTATTATTATTATTATTATTTATGATAAT
>JAPZDV010000007.1:954595-965123 GCA_029814665.1 Acanthurus lineatus | reverse complement strand
CGACTGCAGGGAGGACGAAAATACAGCAGGTTCAGGTGAGGACGGAGGGGGGGGGGAGTGAGGAGGATCGAGGGAGACGTCAGGTTCAGCCCTTCAGAGGGCTGAGCTGAGGTCACAGAGGGGTCAGATATCTGCTTTGTCTGACCTTTTCATTTACAAAAAAACGAAACTGCAAAACTGACAGCTATGTTCAAAGGCCAGGTGTGCACAGGTGTGCACAGGTGTGCACAGGTGTGGTGATGAAGCCAAGCTGCTGCTACAAGGTGAACAATGCAAACTACACTGCCAACCAACATGTCTGCAAGTTAATACTATGGACAGAAAAAAACAAAACTACATCTGTAACATCTGCACAGAGCTGAATCCTGACATCTGAGCTTAATACGATTCAAAAATGAGACATTATGGAGGAAAAACAGAGATTATTCTGACGACCAGAAACAAACTCAGAGTGTGAACGTGGCGAACCAAAAGAAATGTGATTCTGATTGAGTAGAAAAGTTTGAAATAACGGGCTCTGAATTACAAAAAGGGGTAAATCAGAGGGCATTATGGGTAGTCTGACTGTGCTGTATATGCATGCTGCATGTACGCTGTGTGTGTGCGTGTGTGTGTATTTTTGTGCGTCTGATTGCGGCGGGTCAAACTTCAGTCAGCGGCGTGTTGTGCGTACGTGAGAAGAGCTTCATCCTCTGAGTTAACCAGTAACCAGACCTCTGTTTCCTTTCTGATCTGCTGCCAGAGAGACGGGGAGAGCGATTCCTTGGCACCGAGTGTGTTTGTGTTGTAACATGAGAAGAATGTCTTCGGTTTACTTTAGATTTCAGCTGATGTGTTTTTTTGAAGACGGAGCATAAAACGGCTCTGTGATTGAAGCTGCTGATAGCTGATAATCAGCAGATATCAATTTGTGATCATTTTCACGCACGCATAATTCCAAGTAATTCATTTTCCCTGCTGAATCAACAAAGCAGAATTTACAGCATCGTGGGACGGGATGTTTTCGCTCCATGTGGTTCAAGTTTACAAGGTGTGGCCAAAATAACATGAACGCCAGACAAACTACTGCCAAGCCACAACGGTGAAATACCTCAAAATTAGTTAATACATCTGTGAAAAATGCAGTTTGGTTGAGGACGTGACGGGAGATCAGCACCAACATGCACGTCTATTTCTTTAAACTGTGACACACCAGCACAAAGGATGCTGGAATAACTTAATACAATGGGTTAATGTATTTACATATAATATGTACATTAAATACTCACACAGCATGCAGGACTTTTACTTTAATACCATGACATATTGGTGAAATAGTCTGGATTTATTACTTTAGGGTTTGTGTGTATGTGGATGTTTTTTAGGGTGAAAGTGTTTAATTTAAACAATAACACTGAATCTGAACATTTTTATTTTTATCTAAATGTCTTTAAATGAAACTGGTCCTGTGTTGTACGGTGCTCTGCAGCGCCTCCCAAAGGGTGAAATCAGAGCAAGTTGTGATGGATCTGCAGTTATGATTCCTGACTTAAAAATGTATTTGTGTAATTATATTTTAAGCTGTTAAATATAAATATTTTTAAATGTAATCTTCTATTATTTTATTTGTATTAAATGTCAGGTTGTCTTTACAGAACTAATTCCGTTTTTCTTATAATTAGTGATGTTCACGGATCAGCTGCACAACAGCACTATGGACCTTTATTTTTTGAAAAGAAATTATTTTATTTAACCAAAACAATAATTTTATTTTTGTTTATATTTTCTTTTTTTAAATAAAGTTTTTGAAAATAGTTAATCAGCTGATGCCTGGAGAGATGGACGGCAACAGGTGTGTTCAGGTGTGTGCGCTTTTGTAACTTTGGAATAAAACTTTTCTGGACCAATGAGAAGGGGCGGAGCACGATGACGAAGATGTCGTCATCACGGCACGTCAGCGTAACGGAGAACAGGTGAGTCCTTCAGGTACAGAGAGATGCTAACCGTTAACATGAATGGAAACTCAAACAGAACGAAGATTATTGAAGTCAAACTAAATAAACATGATAAAAGTTTTCTGTTTCTGTCTTTTACAGGCGCTGAAGTGCAGAAACAGAAACGTTAGTAAAAAATTAGCTTAATTTCACTGCCGTCCATCTCTTAACAAAAGCTGCTCGCAAAACATTTTTCTCAATAAAATTAAACGTTACGAACCCGAGTGAAGAAAAGGTAAACATCTGAGCCACATTTCTGCAGAATCCACGTCGATATCCGGCGTGTTTGAGGTTTGACGGTCAGGTTTCACTCCGACGGATTCTGGAGAATTTACACCGAAATCCAAACAACCGTCACCGCCAAACTTCTTCCTCTTTCTCCGCCTGAAGCTCCGCTCAGCAGCGTTCCGCTCGGTGCTGCCGCCTGTGGCCAAGACTGGTAACCGCACCTCAGTACTTTAGTGTGTGGCATCAACTACCGAAAGAAATGTGCCGGTTTTTATGTCTAGATAAACCTGTTAAATAAAAAACTTTGACTCATTTTGCAATACTGTGTTTTTCTCACGCTAGAATACGACCAACTACAGATATAATGTCTTATTCTTTGATTTCAGACATTTATTTAGAAATAAGAAAATACCATGTTTGCCCAGGATCAGGTACAAAGGCAAGTAAAACTGTGTGTGTTAGTTTACACTGAACATTAGTGCTGCATATCCCCAAGATATCTTTTAATGAAATTATAATAAACAGGTTAAAACAGCAGTTATTAGTCACCAGGCAGCAGGGTCAAGCTCATTAAAACCAAACGAATGCTTTGCAATAAGCATTTACTGTTTTATTTTACTTAGTTTCTTGTAATGAACAGTTTAATAATGCTTAAATGACAAACTATCTGTTGCTCCGTTAAAGAGCATCTTCATATTCTGTGTCTATTCACTGTTTGCTCTGAAGAACAAAAGACTTTTTAATAAATCACGTGTCTTCAGAGTCTGAGAGGAAACCACATCTGGTAAAACTTTAGTTACATCAGTGAAAGTTCTCCTTAACTGTTGGTTTCAGTCAATAACAGAATCAGACAGAAGCAATGATGAGAGAAAACAAAGAAACACTTCCATCTAGTGGCTTATACGGGCAACTGCAGGGGGGTTCAGACTGGCTATTTACCAAATTTCATAAAGCTTTAAACATGAGTTTAAACTGGAAAAAACACACATTTTATCCTGTAAAAAACTATATACCTACTGTTTAATAGCTTTTTGTAATTTCTGTTGCAACAATAAAAAATACTCCAAAGAGAAAATACATCAATTTTGATTTATACAACCGACTGTTTGTTGTGATCATCCACAACTACTTCTGCTACTACTACAACCACTACTACACAGGACTACTATTCCTGTTGCTGAGATGCTTTAACAGTACATGACCAGTGGGATTTCCTCATTTTCAGGATTATTCTAGAAGTTTTCCACAATACAGTGCTTGTACAAGTGACATACGAAGGAGCCCCACACACTGCAAACACTGTGCAGGCATTTGTGTAACAACTTATACATGAGAGCTGTTAAATTAATCAGTTTCTTCGTTAACAGACACAACACTTTCCACTGATGGGATCAATCTAATTAATGAAATTTATACAAAACACTCGATTTTAGTGAAATATCCCTTTAATGATTTCAGTTAAAGAGCAGTATTTAACATCAGTAGCTCACAAAAACCACAAATATTTTATTCTACAAGGCAACATATCCCACTACAAAACTTTACAAATATGTATACAAGATTATATACACAAAATTGCGAAAAATACAGTTTTGTGAGGAAAAATAATCACAATTTTTCTAAGGGACACCAGTAGCATTTGGAGCACATATAAAATATGATTACATAAAAATGAAACTTTTTAAACATTTATCATTTCTGTGCAAAGACGAAACCGTTAATGACCACTGTGGAGTGTAAAACAAAGAAAAGGGGGATTTTAAAGGATAAATATGTCATTTTCAACCTGTTTCATTTACATTTACGCCTCCTTTCCAGTTTCAGACTCTACACTCTGTAATTAGATGTACATGTTTAAAGTGTCACTTTATCCATCACCTGCACACTGTCACCACTGGCTTCTACAGAGGGATGAAGGTTTAAATGACACTGCAGCCACGAGTTTGCAGGTAAGAAAAGAAACGCTGAAGCAAAGTCCAAATTCAAGACTTATTAGATCCTCTCAAAAATAAGCCAAAGCTCATTCTGTGCTGGATGTTTAAATATGAAGGAAATGTGTCAGTTAGTGTTCATTTCTCAGATCCTAGACTGATATTACAGATATTCATCTGATCATCGAGGCACTGGAGCAATTTTTGGGTCGTTATCCTTGTTTTTTTTATCTTGTGACCCTTCAGTGGGTCCCGAACCTGATTCATGCTTTCAGAATCTAACTGACTTTGTCTTTACAGTCATTATTTTCTTCTCTGTACAGTTTCTGCCTCGCTAACATTTGTGATGTTGTAACAGATGATAGAAAAGTGTTTGATGACACATTTTACTGGATGAAACTGAAGAAACAATCTGTGCACAGATATGTGTCATTACAGAGTGTCTGTATGTTGAAACAGGAGCTTTAAAAGTGCCGGAAAAACATGATGGTTGGAAATGGCAGAAGCAGCTGCTGCTCACTTTGACATCAAGGCCTCATTCGGAGATCTGATCCTGTTCTAATAATCTTATCAGGCTCATAAAATAAAGTGAAAGTGTTTCGTCCATCAGTCGCTCTGTTTCCTGATCCTGCATCAAACTACGACAACAGGAGTTTGATGTCTGAGTGGAATAAGAGTCCAATCAGTCCATCCAACCAGACATCCGCATAACTGACATGTTTTAAAAACAGGAACTTGATCTAAAGAGCAAAAAAATTACATGAAATAAAATAAAGCACAGCCTCTTTTAAGGCCTCGCCTCCAAGCTCGATGTTGTTCCCCATCCAATATTTCAGTGAAGGAGAAACAGTCCCAGGAAACGACATCGTGCAACACGACCTCCAGCGCGACGTTCGGAGCTTTGACCTTTGATATTGAACCAGCTTTGGAGAAGAAGGAGAAGGAGGAAAGAAGTTCTGCCTTTAAAATGGTTGGAAATGATCCCACTGTGGACCCAGGAGACAGCAGACAGACAGGCGGCCAGAGACAGGTGGCTCCTGTGAACGGACGGGTGGCGTCTCCCATTCATTGTACTACCTCGAAGTAGTGCAGGATGGCCATGATGTGCTGCGGCATGAAGACGTAGCCGGTGTAAACGGCCATGCCGGCCACAGAGATCAGCAGGGAGTCTGAAGAGGAGACGTTAAGGACAAACTTCTAAAAGAGATATACTCATTTATCTGTTAAAAACAATCATAAAGACCCAGTTTTTAAGGTTTATTTCCTGATGTTGAGTCCCAAAGAAAGTGATGGGTCACTTCCACTGGAAACTGTTAACACTTTGTTCTGTGGATGGTCAAGTGTTCATATTAAGTACGTTTATATTCACTCCAGCTTTCAGAGTTTTTCACTGCTTGGGCAAAATATTTTCAGACTGTAAAGCATCAAAGTCAGTCACCCAGATCACTGTAATCCTGCTGAAGTCTCCCTTTGAACTCACATTACAACCACAGCTCAGCTGTTATTGAGGCTGAGACGCCTGTGTGAACAACCACATACAAGATGCAACAGAAGCCGTAAAACTGATGTAATTAGTTGTTTGGTAAGTTTTAAAGATTTGTTGAGCAAAAGTGCCAATTGTTTGATGATTACAGCTCCTTAAATAAGAAAATTCTCTGCTTTTCTTGGCTCACAGGACAGAAAATTTAATATCTTTGGCTATGGGACTGCTGGCTGGATGCAACGTGAGAATGTCACCTTGAACTGAGATAATAATGAACATTTTGTCATTTTTTTCTGACAGGCAGACTAAGCAATAACAAAAGTAATTTTTAACTCAGCTTAAACTTCACTGCAGATGTTTAATTAGGTACAACCTTTACATTTGGCTTCATCCAGCTGTTACTTATACTTTAGTGTTGATTGTTCCTCATTGAAATGCACCTTGGGAGCAGAAGTCGACTCTCTACCTTCAGTTTTTACGTTCACTGGAATGAACCTTTGAACTTTTATCACACAATCAGACATTTTCTGCCACAGTTGTTCACCTTTTGGGCTTCTGCTTCAAAAAGTGATTAACGTCAATGCAAACACTAAAGCACTATGACTTCCAGCTGCCACGCTGAGACAAAATGAAGCCTGATCAACAGCCAGCTCAAGTGAAATGGAAATCAATTTTACTTTAGCATTTATGTAAATAATCAACCAGAATCACCAGCACGATCATCCGCCTCCAGGGAGCTGACAGACTTCACATTTGTTTAAGAAAAGCAACTAGACTTAAAACAAACAGAGACAGTAAGACAACATCTGACTTGTTCACACAAACACACCTTAACCTCAAGGAAGACACCGACATCATGTACACGATGTGACACTGACGGCTCACTGATGCAAACACAGCCATAACACCATCAACACGATAAACTTTAATAATTAACCACCTGTTCCTCCGCTTAGATTAACTCAGCCTGCTAGGTTAAAGTGTCACTGTGATGCGAGTTTAGCTGCTGTGATAAAATCCAAATAAAACCAGAAACGTGCTGTAACCTTCATCACCTGGTTCCTTTGAATCATGAGACTTAGGAGGCTCCGTTAGTAGCTAAGCTAGCTTAGCATGGACGCCGCCCGCCTAACATATGCTAAACTCCGTTCACAGATTTACCTCTTTAAGGTGTTTTTTGCTTATTTACAATGGAAGGACATAAAAGCAGAAAAGTTAAAGTTTTCATGCCACTAGAAATACGTCCGCCAAACATGTAACAACAACCAGGAAATGTAACGTTACAGCCAATAACAGAGCTCAATAAAACGTGTACTTAACCATCTTTTAGTTACAGGACAAGCATCTATTTTGTATGAAGAATCTGAGGGATTTAATGTAACTAACACTTTGATTCGGCCTTAAGTAACGTTACAAAGTAAAGTTACTCAGCTGCAATAAATATACAATCTGTCTTCAAGCACCGGTAAACATTTAGAAATGCATCTTAATGACAACATGGACATAAACAGCATATGAGCCGAATTTGCCACAAAGCCGCAAGAACTTGTAAAATGTTTTAATCTATATTCTAAACGCAAAAATAAACGCGTTAAACAGAGAGAAGTTTGCTCTGTTTGCCGCACAGCTAGTTAGCTAGCTCTGCTAACTAGCTAGCTAGCTCGTTAGCACGTTAGCTCGCTGGTTGAACCGTCCGGAGTTATAAAGGATACTGAACACCGTCCGCTCCCAGGGCTCCAGCATGTACAGCGCCGTCACCAGGAGGTACTGGTAGTAAAACCAGGATAACTGCTTCCAACATTCACCCAAAGCCATGACTCCAACTTCTCACGACAACTTATTTCTCTTCCTTACAGCTTCTTTCTCTCTGCGTGAGTCAGGCGGGGTGTTTTCCGCTTGCGTGTGACGTATAACTATAAGGTGGTCACTCTCAGCCAATCACAATTCGGCGTTCGACTGCGCTGCTCTGACGCAGCTCAGGGAGTTCCAACATCCGGATTTCAAATTAATGTTCACATTAAAAGGTAAGACACCTCTAATGCTGAGTACAATATTTGTCCCCTATTTTAGTGACCTTGGACAAACACTGCAGTGATTATCTGTTTTTAGGAAAATATTCAGCCTGAACAGTCACACAACTCAAGGACACACACACTTTAAACAGACTGCTTCCAGAAGTTCTGACACCTGAGGCTGTACAACTTCACTGTATCTAAGAATGTATACAAGAGCTTTAACACAAAACGCCCCACAATGAATCCTGTAAGCTATCTGTATCGGCTAAAAACATGTTGGTGGGAAAAACAAGAAGTCAAAGATGTATTGATGTGTAAACACTAGTTGCTCAGTGACATGTTTATTTGCAACTGTAAAATGTCCCTCTCAGTACATTTATTCATAACTTTCCTTTAAAGAACAATGGCTAGTTAGTGGAAAACCTTTTAGTATGACCCCAATTCCATTTAGCATTTGTAAGCAGTACAGAAACATTTCATCACTGGTTTGTCACAACTTTTTGTATAATTGTTAGCAGATATCAGCACATTTTAAAGTGTTTATTAAGGCAGTGTATTTGTCAACAATTCTAACTTCACCCATATTATCATTAAACATCTGTTCATACAGCAGCCTCCACATTCAGGTGTCCACGTACAAATATGTCATTGTTGATAAATACAGTAACAAACGCTTATATCCCTGTACGCCACATTATAGAGTGTCGTTAACCTTTCAACCAGTGTTTGTATTCTGATGATGAAGCCCAACTAAAAATATTTGAATATAAGATGCGTTCAGGTGAAAAAGACCAGTGGTTATTATTCACTAAGATTCACTTCTCAAATACTAATAAAAGTATTGGCTTCAAAGTTTAGGCTCATTTATTCATTGGTAGCCTTTACGGCAATCAGAGCTGCAAAAAAATGGATTTCTGTATAAGACTGCAGTTTTTTAAGATGATAATGTCACAGATGGATGATGTTCTGCTGACGTGTCACTGTTATCCAGACGGTTTCTCACCTCATCAGGTAAAGTAACACGTCCAACGATGAGCTCGACTTAGAGAGTCGATGAGCTGATTCTGGCTGATTGATCGTCTGATCACAGCGGGATTCTTCCATCTCAGCCAGTCTGCTCAAACAGCAGCCTGCCTTTGTCTTTACAAAGCTGAGTTCTGTTGTGAGGTCAAGACTTATAAAAAAATTTAAAAAACTGTCAGCTTAAGAGTCTCAGCAGTGGCTGGCCAGGATGTTGAAGAAATGATAAACCTCGTCCTTATCGAACACGGCCACCTCAGTGGAGCATTCGGAGCACTGAACTGGGTGGTAAACCTCGTCAGCGTCCATCCCTGCTGGTGCTGGATCAGGAGCTTCGTCCAGAGGCGTTTCTGTCTTCTGTCCCTTCCTCCTCTTCCTGTTCTTCTGTTTCCTCTCCTGCTGGGTTTTGTATCTTAACACCTCATCTTTCTTCACTGTGCAGTTCATGACAAACATGGCTCGATACTGCGTCCTGTACTTTTCATGCCTGAGTGGACACAACAAACATACATCATTTTCAGCAAATATGAACGGTGATCTGAGCTTAGAAGCCCTTAAAAGTTTTAAAAAAGGCATCTAGTAAATTCTCCTCTGACTTCAACTGTTTGCTGCATGGCTGAATCAACATTTATTTATTATCTATGGATTCATTTTTTGATGGAGTGTTGAATCAAAACACAAGACAAGGATCAGAAACGACAAACAGCCCAACAGGCTGGATGCTGGTCAGATGATCTAAAAGGGAAAGAAGACAACATCCCTCATTGTGTTGTGAAGTCTCACCTCTGACAGTCCAGGCAGAGCGTTGTCATGCAGGCGGGACAGTTGAGGACGGCATCGCTGCTCGGTAAACCCTGAGGCTGACGAGACTGCGATCGGGACGATGCAGCTGGTCGTTTTCTGCTATACCTGCACAGGAAGACGAGAGTACGACTGATTACAAGGGCAAAAAATACAGTTTGGACTGTGTTTATCATGTCTGAATAAACAAATTCTTAAAAAATATCAGAGTGACTCCTTCTGAGTGTCTTACTGTCTCCTCCTGGCATCCACCCAGGCCTGGTCCCTGTCATCCTCGTCAGGGTCATACAGCAGCTCGTCATTGGTTGGTATCATCCGCTGTCTTCTCCTTCGGCCAGTGGAGCTGCCTGCAGAGGGACATTCATTAAAGCTGATCGGGTTTTTAATTTTCTTTAATAATGCATCTTACACATCAGACAGGTCAAAGAGACACCTTAAGCATTCATAGTGTTGCCATTTTTTAAAATGAAAGTAGAAACATTTGTACGTACTTGGTGTGTCCTCCTCCTCTGAGTCAGAGTCAAAGTACACCTCATCATACATCCGAGAGTTAGGAAGTCCAGGACCGCTGCCTCCTCCTGCTCCTCCTCCTCGGCTCCCTGAGGTTTCTGCTGGAGAACACACACACAAACATCTCAAATACTTTCACAGCAAAAAGCACAAAGCAGAATTGGTTGGTTAATTAATTTGTTCAGTCTTAGAAAAGTATTTCCAGTTTATGTCCATGTGGTTCTTCTGACCATCATATACAGCCAGACTTTTCCTTCTCATGGAAACTGCAGGTCAGACTTACCTGTTGTTGGTGGTCCCCAGGTTCCCTCCATTGTCCTGATGGTGGAGCTGAGCTCCGCCTCCATCTCTTTCTCAAACTCATCCCCGCTGGATGACTCGCTCTCCCCCGTCAGATACTCTCTGATCAGCTTCTTCTTCTGGTCTGGAGTCCCGTTCAGCAGCACCTCCAGCTCATCTTCTGAACTGAAACATGACAAGAGACAAGTAACTATATAATTCGCTGTTTTTACCCTTTTTTTAACATATCTATAAAGGGCTGTGTGTATTTTTTTTTACCATTTACTG
>JAPZDV010000007.1:848221-863437 GCA_029814665.1 Acanthurus lineatus | reverse complement strand
CCCCCCCCCCCCCCCCCCCCCCCCCCCCCCCCCCCCCCCCCCCCCCCCCCCCCCCACACTGTTTTGAATTTGGATCCCGTGAGAGTCGTACGAAGCTGAATCGATCAAATTTTGAATAGTTTTCTCCAACGGTCACGCAGATTTACATCAATTTAACTGAAAGAAAACAAATCCCATGATCCCACACTGCTTTGTTACATCATCAAACTACACATTTTTTACTTTGTTTCGATAGAGAACTGTAGTGAACTACTGAAGCTTAGATTTGTTGACTACAAATAATTTTAGCCAAAAAAAAACCCAACAGAAAAGAGGAAAGATGGAAAAACCGGTTAGCATCGTAATCCTTAGTAACTCCAAGGAATAACATTGTTAAAAAACGTAACATCATTAAAATGTTTTGCGAACACGTGTGGGAGCGGTGTGTTTGAGGGTGTGTTTGAGGGTGTGTTTGTTTTCTCCACCAGGACTACCAGATGTGGTTGGACCTGAGGAGCCTGGAGTCCAGGATGAACGAGCGCTACATCACCCACGAGAGCGACGACCTTCGCTGGCATCACCACGCCCTGCTCAGCGGCCTCGACTACCCGACGCACCTCTCCAACGGCCCCCGCGGTGACGGCCTCCAGGGGGTGGAGCGTTACCAGGAGCAGGAGGAGGAGCTGGAGACCCTCAGCGAGAGGGTCAGTGAACTGTGAGGACGGAGGCCACGTGGAGAGTTTCAGCTCCGACAGCGACTGTAACAAAATGAAGGAAAGCACAAAATAATACACAAGACATTTTAGTGTTCAGTTAAATCCAAACTTTCACTAAAATTACTCAAAAACAACATCATTAAAATGCAAATGTACAATAAATTTCCTCCACTGATGCATAATTTACAGCCAATTATTTAAAAACCCACCTACGAGTCGTTTTCAGACGATGTTTTCTGTGAAAGCTCATTGCAGTCACAAAGAGTAAAAAAAATATCTCTACTTATGACATAACATCCCATAATAAGTCTGTCCAAATCTGATTATTATGAGAAAATATCTCTTTAGTTACATTCAGTGAGAAGCCTCCAAGATCCAGGTCTTATTATTCTGAGAGCCTTGTTTTGTTTTTATGAGATAAAATGATCATAATTTAGTTCGATGTTAAGTTTAATAAGAAACTCTTGTTTTGGTTTATGATCCTAATAATGGTGAAGGAAGAAAAAAACATTTTTTCAACAAATAGGTCTCATAATTATTTATATTTATTTGATAAAACAGAATGAGGATATTTATATCTTTTTATTTCATTATAAGGATAATAAGGATCATGTGTTGTGGATGAAGTGTAAGAACATTATGAAGATCTCTTAATTATTTAATAATTAACTCCTTGTTGTATATGAGGAAGTCAAGATTCTGTAACAATATATTGTAATAATGAGATCCTGTTTTATTGATTACAAGGTCAGAATGATGATTGAAGGTCAGTCATTTATAAAACAACACACGTTGAAGACTTGATAATTATACATTTTTGTCATAGTTTTTTTTTCTATTTTTCTAATTTTGTTTTATTTCGTAAATTTTGTTGCGTTAAAATAATTATGTCTGTTGGTGATAACGAGATCAACCCAGAGAGCAAAAGAAATATCTGGGCCGAAGAACGGACATTATCGAGCCAGAAGAAACACAAATATGTGGCCAAAATAATTTTAATATCTGTTTTGTGACTTTAAAGAAAATCCTTCTTAGTGTAAAAAAAAACTATTTATTTAAACCACTGTGTTAGGGTCATTTAATTATTTTTTGTGTAATTTAACAAGCTGAGTCATGATTAAAATATAACAGAATATAAAAATAGAACTTTTTTCTTTAGTGATAGTGATGCACTTCCATAGTTTTCAGCTTGACTCATGAATTTTGTTTATCAGAGACACAAAAATCAGAACTTTTGACAATCAGAAAAGTTCAAAAGCTGCAGAGATGCAGCTTTGCTTTACATTTAAAAAAACTCAGAACTTCCCTGTTTGTACCTCTCATGTAACCGACGCTTTTCAGCCTTTGCACTTACGATTACGGTCAAGTTTAGAAAAAGATGCCACGACTTTAAAATTAATTAATTATGAAACAGAGGCAGAAAATTTATATATTCAAAACTTATCAAGTGTTTCAAGATGTGTTTGTAATTTTCAAATTCTTCACCGTTCAATTTTACTACGATCTTTTTCTTTTTACTGAGTGTAGAATGAATGTTTAAGTGCTTAATCTACTAAAGACTTTATATATTAATCGACAGTAAGAATATTTGTTAGACAAAATTGAAAAAAGCATCATCAGCGTCCATCTGAAGCCCTGACTTAAAGACCATGTTTTTGCGTGCAGTGTTTAATTATTTAAGCTATAAATGTCTGTTTATAATATTTAAACTCTTCTACGGACAGTCGATGTTCACATTGTTTGTAGCAATGAAATGTCAGGGGTTTCATTCCAAAAGGAAATATCCAAAATGAAGTTATTCCCAAACTAACCACCTGCAGCCACAATTCACTCTGATGATGAAGTTCTGCAACGTTTCAGCTTCCTTTGTTTCCTGTGAAATGGATATGTAGCATTTTGGAATGAAAATCCTCAGCCGCTCAAAAAAAACAGTGCCGACAAAAACCAAAAACTGCAGAAATATTTTGTCGTGTTTCAGTTATTTTCCTGGTCTTGTCTTTCTGGAAACTGTATCCATGGTGATCTGACAGAGATGTTAAGTTGTTTTTGCATCTCAAGGCTTTTTTCTTTTTCTTAATCTTTGTGAAGTTTTGTTGTTACAACTCATTTGAGGCTGTCTGACCACAGGAGGGCGACAGTAGCACCGCCTCCCTTCAGTGGCTTTTGCTAACTTTGGTTTACAAACAAAATGGCCGCTTGTCACTTTGTGTTAGTCTTTTTATTTCTAGGAAACAGTCACTTACATCAATTTAAAAATATAACTCCTGTGTTTTCCAACAAAAAATAGGTTTAATATGCAGCATGTTGCATCTGTTGTCTTCAGTCCGAGTTTCACCTGAATGCATCGCAGCGTCTCTGCACACAGTTTGAACATGAACTGTCTGTTTAACCCAATTACACGCTGTTCCATCTGTTTGGATTTAACCTTTAGGACGTTACTCAGAGCGTCGCTGCTTTATTCTCCTCTCCGTTTCCTGTTTTTTTGCTTTTCATGCTCACATTAATGTGTTTATTGTGCATTCATTCAGTTACATGCAGTATTAATGTCAGTGCAAAAACAGTCATCACTGCAGACGACACTGACACTGACTCCGCCCCCTCTCACCTGAACCAAACTCGGCATTTCCAGCAGGAGAGCCGACATCTGACATGACTTCTTGGTGTCTGTTTCCGGCATGACAAAACAACTCAAGACAACATCCAGACCCTGTTTTTGAGTTTGTCTGGTTCATATGAGAAATCAGCTCTTTGGTTTTTAGTTGCATCAGTTTTAAACTTTATGCAACTTCAATCTGCTTCAGGTTAAACTGCTCTACAAAAGGATTAAACATGGATTAAGGTCAGGCTTTAGTCTTGTTCCAAACGTAATCTGCTGATTGCTCATATGCTGAAGCTCAGCCACTTTATCTGCTAGCTACCATGTTAGCATTAGCAAGCTAGCTACAGTAACTTGCCAACAAGCTACACAAGCAGTCACCACATTATCAAAACCACCAGAACACCACAGAGTTTTTCGCTTAAGACTGCTTTATTTTTCTCATGATCATGTCAGTTATTTTGCATAACGTCAAACCTTTGCACATTTTTGCACTTCATTGTCAAGTTTACTCCCTCTCAAACTTCCTCCTTCAGTCATTTCCCACCTGAGCTCATTTGCAAATTCATTTTTTAAAGCTGACAGTGTTTTTCCGTGTGTGCAGACAGTCGGGCCTCACAGGACGTCTGTTTACCTGAGAGAAAGGCAAAGCTGAACTTCGGTTTCCTCCCAAACAGACACAAAGAGAGCAGCGTGTATCAGGGTTATCAGGTTTTTATGATGCTGCCACAGATGTGAAAAATAAGGGCTGTCTTCATGGCCTTGTCTTCTTCGTGCCTCTTTCTCGCTGCTTCTGTTTTCTCTGACGTTTCTGCTTCACCTGGAACAGAAACGTCACATGTCTCACCTGTTTCTCTGTAAACAGGAAACTTGTAAAGCATCTGTTAAAATCCTTGTGTTTGTAATTGTGTGCAAAAGGTCCAACAGTGGTGTGTGTGTGTGTGTGTGTGTGCGTGTGTTATTTATTGAAAAGAAACTGTAGGTGAGTTGAGGTCAAATCTCTTTGAGTGTCAGTCTGCTAATGATGAGGGTTCGTACCGAAAACAGGTGAGGTTATCTGATGTGAACAGGTAACAGAACTCAAATGACTGGCCGTCTGTAAATGCAGCACGGAGAGTTAAAGCTGTCCTTTTGGAGTTTGAACCTGATGAATTGAGGAGTAAAACTCACACTCGTTATCCTCCATTATAATGTATTTTTATAGGAAACAAAATCAAATATCATCAAACAGCCAAAGTTTACAAGGTAATGATTTTTAATGGTTCAATAAAGAATAAACCTAAACGTTTCCTTCAGACCAATTAATTTTGTATACAAAAAACATTGTTTCCCGTCTGAGATGTTCATTTAATGTATAAAAGTTTGGATGTCTAAATGTTCGAACACAATGGAAACATCTCAGCCAACCGCATATCAAAGGGCTTTTCATGTTCTCGCTCGAATGTGATCGTTTGTGGGGCGAATGTGTTGCACAACGTTTCTTTACACTGTCTCCCCCTGCAGCACAAACAAGGCATTACATGAGTCAGAACAAACCGCGTGCTACATTTTTTTTGATTTCGGAAGATTTAGTCTTCTTCTGAAGTGTTAAGCTTTCAGTTTGTGATGTTTGTAAGATGTGAGAGGTAGTAATTATATTTGGGAAGAATCGAGGCGGGAGCAACGTCAGACAAACCCACAGTCCTTCACATAAAACCCCCCAAAGAGACCTGAGTTTATGATTTTTAAATGAGAAAAGCCGTCAGTTGTTTCGATGTTCAACCACTGTAGAAGCCGAGCTAACTGTTTCCCTCTGCTTCCAGTCTTTGTGCTAAGCTAAGCTAACTGCGCCCTCTGTTGAAGAAAGTGCACGTTTTTTTCCCCAAAATCTCAAAATATTCTTTCAACATATTTACAGGAGCCTAATTTTACCTCCACATGTTTCTGCTTGTGTTCGTAGTTTCATAATTTGCGATCAAGTATCTGCAGACGTCATCTTAAAGTTTATTTACATCAGATTTCAGGCTTCATTTCGGGCCTGTTGGTCGGAGAAATCCCTCGGTGTGTGAAAGTGTGTGTGTGTGTGTCTGCAGAGAGATGAGCAGTGTGTTTCAGTGTGTGTTTCAGCTCAGCTGTGTGTTCAGCTTCAGGCTCACAGCTGGTTTCCTCCCGTGTAGAAGTGTGTGTTGAAGTGTGTGTCCGTGTGCTGACGGGTCGACTGTTTCTTCTTCTGTGGCTTCACTCCTCTGCTGTCTGTGCTCACACAAAGTGTTCGCTACCTGCAGGAAACTGTACACATGTATTTTTTCTGGATCATGTTTAAATAAAGATATTTTAAAATCACTTGGAGACGTTTTCATTTCCTCGTGCATGTGAGCTGCCGTTTGACTCACAGAAATAATTAACTGTCATGTGCATCATCGTGTTTTTCTGCTGTAAAATAAACTTTGGATGGTATATTGTGAGATCAGAGTTCAGAGAAACAATCATTTCAGCAACAGTTTGTTAAAAACACACACAACATCTTTAGAAATGTAACCTGAGGACAAAACACAGACGTGATTTTTAACAGGTCAAACACAGAAAACGTGTTTTAGCAGCCTGAAGCTAATCACAGGATGCTAACTGTGTCTGAGCTTCTTACAAACCTCACCAGCATTACGAGCTCATCTTTACTGGAATAAACATCCTCATTTTATATACTTCAGGCAGTGACTGACAGAGTTTTATGATGTGAGCATCATTTTTGTCAGACAGATGACTGAAGGATTCAGCAGAGTTCAGTTTTGTTTTGATCCTCCAGGAAAATTCTGCTCATTTTTGTTAAAAAATGTTTCCAGCTGGAGACTAAAACTAACTTAAGCTTTGAAAAACTTCATTTAATTAAAGTATTAACTGAGCTTTGACGAGTTTATGTGCTGTAGTCCTGTTTTTAAATCTCCTCTGCCTTCGTCCAGGTTCCTCATCCTCAGTCCACAGGTTCATGTATCCAAGTACAGTTTACAGGTACTCATACTTTACTTGAATATTATCCATTGTATGCTACTTTATACTTCTGCTTCTTCATATTAAATATACATGAACTTTTACATTATGATATATTATTGAATATGAAACTAATGGACAGTAAATATGTGACAAAGTAATCAGAAATTAATGGATTAATTGTAATCTAGAAATGAACACTTTTCTAAACTGGGCCATTCTGCATGAGTACCTCAAGTTGCTTTTGGTACTTTATGCTTCTTTATGCTATGCAAATACTTGAGTACTTTCATTTTTACCTTGTGGTATTACCTCTTTTGTTAAAGTAATGGATCTGAGTACTTCCAGCAGCCTGCGGGAGAGAAGCTCCATGTCGGTGTTTTGTGGCCGTTTAGTTTTTTCCTCTGAGTTCATGTTTGATGTTAATGGGCGACGACAGAGAAAAGGCCTCGCGGGGGAACGAGGCGGAAGCGGCTCTTTAGAGAGACAAGTGGAGAAGGTCGACATGCAGAGTAATCCCCCCAGCTCGCAGAGAAACCGGGACCAACGGGAAGAACGGGACGAATGGGACGAATGGGACGAAGTTTTTCTTTTTTAACAAACGATAAAGACTGAAATTTAACAGCAGCAGCAGTTTTGTTTTTATTTACTGAGACAGAAACATACAGACAGAGAAGAGTAACTAAAGTACAGCTCACACAGTTACTGTTGCGGCCACAAGTACTGCTGCTTTACTCAAACTATTTATTATATTTATATAGTAATCTAATTACCACACGACTACTACAGCTGTGCTACTGCCTGTGGAACTACTAATAGTATTTCTGCTATTACACAACCTGATACTTCTCTAATAGTACAACACAGTAGCAGAACACATACATGCAGACTTTAGTACTTCTGCTACACTAAAAATACCACAAGATTACTATAGGATTAGGTATTCTAATACTTCTACTGCAATACAACCACCTCTGGTTCTGGTATAATAACAGTACTACAAGAGTCTTGTAAATACTTGTAGTACGTTCTACTGCTACTGTAACTACAACTAATATTACTACCAAACCTGCAGTAACATAACTAACTAATATTACTTCTAATGTTACTCACAGCTGCTGCTTACACTAATATTATAGTACTTAAAAAAAATACTGTGGTTTCACTACTGCTGCCACCCCGGCTGTTACTACAGTACTACTGCAAATACCGGCGCACATTTATTTGATTGAATTTCAACATGCAGTCCTGTTACAGTTACTGCTATTACATTTACTCAGATTACTCCTGTTACCTGCTCTCAATGTTATGGTTATAGTGCAGTTAGTACGTGCACTACTTCAGTATGCAGTAGTAGAAGTATTCAAAATAATAAAGTACTAAAACCACACTGTAGAAATACTGCACTAAAAGAAAAAGTCCTCAGTTTTAAACCTTAATGAAGTAAAAGTGTGTCAGTATTATCAGCAATCTGTACTCAAAGTATTAGTACTGAATTATGCTGGTTATCTTTTTTTTGTAAACTCTCTACTATTTCAACCTTTAACTATAAACAACATCTTTAGTTATGTCAGTGAAACATTATTTAAGGTGGACTGTGACGTTTTACTGCAAACAGCATGAAAACATCAGACAATTCAGTGTTTTTTTGTTCCATCTGTTTTTAATCACATGATCATTTCAAATCATCTGCAGTATTTTTACCGACATCAGACACGATGAGACGTAACACTCTGCAGATCCTCTCTGCTGACACACAAACCTCTAACGCTCACTGAATGCATCGTTTAAACAGGAAGAAACATCAGACCTGAACTCTGCAGGTGTCTGCCGGCTCTGATGGTCCACGTCGCCACAAGATGGCGCCCCACGAGAGGCAACTGCTTCCATCTGAGTGTGTGTCTCTCACTCTCCCTCACAAACACGGGTGTGTGTGTGCGTGTGAGTGAGTATGTGTGTCTTTGTGTGTTTTAACGGATATTTGTCTCTGAGTTGTGTGTGTGTGTGTGACTGTGTGTGATTTCCCATGGTATGAGTCTTTGTGTGTTTGTTGTCTTTGTGTGTTTCTGTCCCTGTGTGTATTTCTGTCTTTGTCATCTATTTTGTCTTGTGTATCTCCGTGTGTGTATGTGTGTGTTTTGTTGTGTGTGTGTGTGTGTTTGTGCCGCCGAAAGCGCCTCCCAACACCTACCGCGGTGCTTGTTGGGACACCGGGGGCCACATGAACACGAACACACACATTTAAGAAACAGCAGACAACAAAAACAAACAAGCCTCCCTATATGCCAATTAAAAAAACACAGAGACGGAGCGAGAGAGGCGGGTTTAAGACAAAAAACTGAATTATTTTAGAGACTCAGAGTGAGCGATTAAAGAAAAACAGCCATTAGCAGAAACATGCTGCTGCTCAGACGCTCTGAAAATATGAAACATGACACACGACCACAGAAGAAGAAGCTCGTGTGAAACAGGAACATGAATTTTAACTCGAGTGTAAAACACAAACAGCAGACAGCTTGTTCACTTTGTGTCTCTGCAGCTCAACAAATGTGGATACGCAAGCTTCGTGTTTTCACACCGCTGCAGCACACACACACACACACACACACACGCACACACACACACGCAGAAACCTGTCACATGTGTGTAAATGAGTTGTTAAATCAAAGCAGCTGCAGGAAATCTGAACTGAGTCCTCGTTGTCTTCAGGAACATCTATGAATTCTTTATAACAAAAACACACCAGCTGATAAATTTAAGCGGTTTTTGAACCTTTTTTATTGTTAATATTTAACAAAAAAGCCTGTTGTTGTTTTTAAACTGAACGAGTCGATTTACTTGATCATCTGAATACATGAACTGTTGTTTGAATTTGTCCCTTGAATTTGCATGATTGAATAAAAACGTCTGCACTAACAAGATATTATATGTAAACTAAAGGCCAGTAACAAAGGATATAAGTAACAATGATTTTATTTATAATGTAAAAATTCTAGATTGTAAAAATACATGATTTCTTTTTTTTTTTTTTACATGTAATACATATGCATTGAATATGTATTTGAATTGGCTTAATAGTGTTTTTCTTCATTCTTAATAATTATGGTAGAGTAGTATTCTTTTAAAATATAAGGAGGTTTTTAACACACTTACTGTATTAAATAAAAAAACCTTATTAATCTACTATCTGAAATAAATTACATCAGATTTAATTTATTTTGACTGCTGAAATTAAATCTGATGCTTTTACCACTTAATCTTTTTTTAAAAATGAAGAAAAATAAAGCAAAAGGTAACAAGTGAACCTGATGCTGTGAATTAAATAATACAGTCAAATAAAAACAAATGCCTTTATTTTATTTTAAAAAACAAAAAAAAAACATTTCAGTGATGATAATAATAATAATAATAATAATAATAATAATAATGTTCAAATTATATTTTTTTTAATTGTGCATATTTACTTTTAGTTGTTTATTATAATTTTAATTTTGTTTAAAGCAACACTCTGCAATAGAAAACTCATGTTCGGTGTTTTATGAGCAGATTTAATTATTTTTAGCCTTAAAGTTCATTTACTTTTGACAGCTCTTAGTCAAATAAAATAATAAATAATGAATGCCTCATAATTTTTTTTTTCAATATTTATCAATATATATTTTTATTTTTGATGAAAGCTTTAAAACTGAAACGGAGAAAAAAACAAAAGAACCGTTCAGTGAATAAAAAAAGTCTACAAATCCAAGTGAGAAAAAACATTCTTCATTATTATGAGAATGTGAATTTTACAAGTTAAACCTGTAAAATACATTCATAAGTTAATTATATTTGACATTTTTAATGTTCTACAGACAGGCAACTAAGTTGTTTTTTGTGCTTCAATTCAGTAGATTTATAGTTTTTTTTTAATTTTCCTTTTTATACATTAAATTTTCTCTTCTGTCCTTTGATTCAACTCTTTTCGGTCTCGTTGGGATTTTTTGTTTCTTCAGTTTCTGCAGCAGAAAGAAGCTTCGTTCTGTTCAGCCGCAGAAGAAAAAACACACATTCTTTGTGTTGAGACTCTCGTTAAGCGTCCGCCTGCTGAGGCTCGAACTGAACCAGAGAGAAGCCTCCATATAAGACCTCATCAATTATTCTATAGCATTTACAAAGAGGCTCTGCAGGGAACGAGAGCTGCACACAGACGCAGCTTTAACGTGCAGACTTAAAACTGCTGCAGTTCAAATCACTGAAGAAGAAAATAAGATAAAGAGTTTGTGCATTAAAAATGGATTCACATTTTTATGATTTGTCCTGTTTTATTATTAAAACTGAGATTAAAGTGAGCAGATAATTTCTCCAGATAATCTTTAATTGAACCACAAAGAAGGAAACAAAACAGCAGAGAGATTTTATCAGGTGATTTTAATTAAATGCAACATTTTTTTTCATCTCATATTTATTGATCCTGCTCATTTCTCTCTTTTTTTCTGTGAAGTCACTTCTAATGCTTGAAATTTTTAATTTGTATTTATTTTCTAATTTTGCTCCAATTTTTTCAAAATGCTGTGTTTTGTTAATTTTATTTTTTATCGAATGTTTGTGATTAAAATTACAAATACACAGAGGGGATCAATGCACCACCACAACATTTATCAATAAAACAAGTATTACTATTATTTTAAATATTAGGACTTAATTTCTAATTTTTTTCATGTTTTAATTTCAATTCTTAATTTTAATTAAACTTTTATTTTCTTTTTTTTAAATAATGCTTTATTTTTTTTAATGCTCTCATTTATGTGTCTGAGGACACTTTTGATTTAAACACTTTGAACACATGATTTATCTCTTAAATTAGAAAACAAATGAAATAAAGTGTTCTAGTATTTATTTCATTTTATATATCTTTGTCAGTTTTTGTTTTTTTTCTTCATAATTTATGTTCATTTCAACTAATGAATTGCAAGTAAATAACAAATTTTATTGGCCAGTAAAAATACAGTAAATGTGACAGAATGAATCAGTTTGTTTTGTTGTTTTATTTCTTCAATTCCCTCTTTAAAATCCCTTTTTCTCCTGCTGTGATTCTTTCATTAATCCGGTTTAATCTGTGATTTAATCAAAGATTATACCTTAAACATGAGATACGATCCCGTTCATCTCTCTGAATGCTCGGTGGTGTTTTCCAGCTGCTGCGTAATTTAAATTCTGTTATGTGATTCATATTTTTTTATTTGATTTAATTCCTCTTGTTTCAGGTTGTGGATTATTTCATTTATTGCAGCCCGTCTTCCTTTTTGTTCGTGGCTGACATGATAGTCTGCACACACAAACCTGGACGTTCCTCACACAGATGCTGCTGCTTTTACCTTTTCACTCCTGCTTCATTCTATTGTCTCTTCCTTTTATTTCTATTTTTACATGTTGTGTTCCCGTGTTATTCAGAGCGGTGAGGCGAGCTGTCAGCTCGACGCCGCCAGGCAGAAAAGTCTGCAAACCAGCCACCATATGTCTCTCGCTCTCTCTCTTTTTCTCGCTTCATTACTCTCTCTCTCTCTCTCTCTTTCTCTTCATCTTTCTCCCTGTATTGATTTATTTCTCTCTCTTTTATCATTTAATGCCTCTCCTCTTTTCTTTCACTTTCAAACAGTAAAATTCAAAAAGGTTTTATTGGACATTTAGATTCAGTTTCACCAAAACACTCCGAGAAAATTAACACAAACTCACAGAAAACGACAGCGAGTCTGCTGATGTTCTGTGTTTCTTTTCTTGTTCAGAAACAAACAGTGAAGGTAACCAACAGGTATGTGTGTGTGTGAGTGTGTGTGTGTGTGTGTGTGTGTGTGTGTCACAGTCTGACGTATCTTCTTCCTCTGAGCTCCATTTAAAACACATTACTGTTTCTTCATCACCGTGAACATACACACTAGTTTATTTTAACTGAATCACACACACACACAGAGCGTCCAGCTGACACAAACACTCATTAAATCACTAATTGTGGATTAATCCGCCACCGAAAGTAGTTCCCAAACAAAGCACTGCTGAGCTGTAAAAACTTTTCTTTCTTCTCTTAAAGTCTGAAGCTTAAATCAGATGGAATGAAGCTGCTGACGACACTTTTACTCGACATGAACAGTCTGAAAACCTGCGTAGCTGCTCAGTGATGGTTCATCCTCTGGAGACAACAGTCCAAGTTTAAGGACTTCTGGTTAAATCCAGTTAAAGGACACCACAATGAAGACATCGTCTCATGTTCTTCGGTCTGACTTCGTCACATTTCAGCTGAAATCTCTGTAACTTTAAACAAATAAAAAGACAAAATATGTTCGATGGGTTCGGCCTCTTTTTGCTGTTCACACCTGAACACAACCACAGCATCTCACACCTGATTGGTCAATATTACTCACAAACAAACAGAAACCAGAACGATTTGATACTGAAATCTTGTTTTCAGATTCTACATACGTGTTTTTGAAGGTTAAAGGCTCAGTGAATAAAGTCATCATATTTCACTTTAAGCTCCAATAATCCCCAACAATTTTCACTTTATTAGAATCACACAAACCGACTGACAGAGAGTAAAACTGTTTCAGGGTTTCAGTCAATTTCCCTTTTCATTTGAATCAGACCTTTAACACTCTGACATGTCACACACTGATTTATTAAACTGACTCTGAATTTAATCAAATATCAGCATTTAGACAAATAAACAAATATTAATCTGAGCAATACGAACTCTTAAACTCGGCGTCATGGCAGCTTGTATAACAGTCACTAAATGTACAATAAAGACTCGTGTGCCACAGGATGAAACGTCTGCTGTTTTAATGACATCAGGGCTTTGAAACTGAGAAAATCATGAGAAAAGTTCAAGACTGTTTCACAGACACAGTATTTTACTGATAGTCTTCCTTTCTCCAACTTTAATTTAACTGTTTTTGTTGCTTAAAACCTCAGACGAGACTCAAACCCTGGATTCTCCACTGAGGCCTTCACATGGTTCATCTGCGACTCCTGCAGGGTGAAAACATGAGGAGCAACGTTCAGACATGAAACACGGTGCAGAAACAGCATGAAGGCCACAGCTCTCTCTCCTTTGGTTCTGAATGTAAAACAGATTCAGAAGATTCATTTAAAACAGACAAGCTGGTCTCAGGTGAAACGTCTCTGAATCTGCTGCACGTTTCCTTTTCCTGAAAAACATACATCTGTGTTTCAACATTTAAGGTAAAAGTAAAAGTGTTTTTTTTTTTAATAATCTAACGTGAAACAGCAACGGCAGCTTTTTTGTTGTTTTCTTTTCTGTTTTTTTGTTGGAGAAAAAGCCGAAACGTTTGCAGCAGAAAGGCAGAAGGATGACGGGATTGTTCTCTCCGTGGCTCTTTATCTCTGTTTCCAGCCTCTTTTTATTTCTGTTTTTTCTGTCGCCGTCTCACACAATCTCTCTCCTCCACTGTCTCTTTGTCCTCATCTCTCGCTCTTTTCTTCTCTCCCTCCTCTTCATCCTCTCACCGTCTTTCACTTTTCTCTCTCTCCCGCTCGCTGGCAGACAGAGGGATGATGGGTTTGTTGCCGTAGTAACTCCTTCATTCAGCCTCTCTCTGTTGGCACCGGCGGCATCGCCCGATGACGACACACAAATACAACAGTTTTCCCACGTCGAAATGATTTAGTTGTGTCTGTTAGGAAACAAAATGAGGCTAGACGACATGAACACCCCTCCCTCCGTCCTTCCCTCATCCCTCCGTCTGTCCGCCATGCTCGCTTGCATGTTGATTACACACAGCAGCAGAAAAGACAACAGACGAGTAAAAACAAATGAATCGAGCCTCACAATTATCGCCCTGCCGTCGAGTCGTTTCTCGTCTGCGAGCAGCTGTTTTTCCTCTCAGATGTTTGTTGTTTGCGGTTTCATCGAGATGAGATGAAACATTATTGATCGCAGCGGGGAGACGGAGGACAGGACCTGATGCCCACATACAGGAGACGGATGGAGAACGAGAACAAGGCAAAAACAAGCATGGTGGAAGGAGAAAGCTGCCCAATAATGTCAATAAAGAAAGATGACGGTGCTGAATTTTCACTTTCTGTCTCAGTTTCTAAACAGTTTCCGCCCGACGACTGAAGCCCAAAAAAACAACAGCATCAGCATCTTCTGATCCGATCAACAGTCTGAATAACGATGTTTTTCTACGTTAAAAAGCAAAGAGAAGCTCTGAAAAGTGACATAAAGCACATTTACTCTTTTCTGATTTAAAATTCTGGATCTGCCAATCACAGCCTTCATGCTCTGCCCATCGCCACTGCTCATGTTAAGCTAACCAATGGGAGCATCAGGACGGCCACCAGGGGGAGACACTGGTGAAAATCGGCCAAAGACTACGAGTCTTTGTGCACCTGACGGGTCACAGTGGAACCTTTAGTTTGCATCTTTAAGTTGTGTCATTTGTTACCTTTTTAGCTTGTTAGCTTGTTAGTGGCAGTGGCTAGCACAGCGTTAGCAGATGTGCTAATGGTAACTCTCTCTCTCTGTACTGACACGTCGGCCTCACGCTGGTTTCTTAGCCTGTGATTGGCTCCTCGATCTGTGACCTTCTGAATCCAGCTTTGTCGGGATACATTTCAGTTAATGACTATAGGGAAGTGCACAGACAGCGCCCCCTTCTGAAGGAATGTTAAAACAACTCTCCAGCAACAAACTTTGCACAGAAACAAGTCAAGTCATCTGACATTAAAGGGACAGAAACAAAAAATAACACTTTTCTTGATTGAAGGAGGATTTTTTTAAAAAAGTCCTTTCACTTCACTTTGCTCACTGATGCTGCTGCTTTGATTATCGATACGTTTCCATCATAACATCCACATTTTAAGGGTGAATATAATATAATATAATATAATATAATATAATATAATATAATATAATATAATATAATATAATATAAAAGGGTGAATCATAATGTGGGACATGGTTTT
>JAPZDV010000007.1:836638-848028 GCA_029814665.1 Acanthurus lineatus | reverse complement strand
TATAATATAATATAAAAGGATGAATCATAATGTGGGACAGGGTTTTTAACTCCAAACTCTCCAGGAAATACAGCCTTTCTTAAAACTGGAAGCTGTGATACAATTACAGTTTATTTATAGTTATTTATGATGATAAATAGTGAAAAACAGCTAAAAATGAGAATGTGTGCAGCTTTAAGTTTATTCTGTGAAAACTAATTCAGGTTTTCTTTTAATGTCTGACATTTCAAACCTTTTGAAACTCATGACTGATGTTTCCCCAAACTTTGTTCCTGTCAGTTCAGGTTGTTCTCATCATGCTGGTGTTTGTTCAGGTGTTAATTTTTCTGATTCTTTGTGTTTTAATTAGTTAGTTGAAAAATTGTGATGTGACATCATGATTGACAGCCAATCATAACCTGTGGTTGCTTTGATTGATCTGATATCTCAGCTCCAAAGTGCACGGTGTCATGTGGCCCCAATATAAGACATTTAAACTATTAAACAAATGGATGTAAATGTGCAAAATAAATCTACAAAAATGTATCTCAGAGCAGGATGAGGCCTGTCGAAGTAACTGTAATGAATTACTTGGAACACTGCAGGCTGAAAGTTGATTCTGATTGATTAGTTTCTGTTCTCTGGGAGTTGAATTAAAGATAAATTGATATAAACATGAACAGTTTAACTTGAAAAATGATCAAAACTCAGCGGTTTGCTGCTTTAATCCGGAGCCGTCAGGGAATCAGACGTCTCTCCTCAGACTGATGGTGATGTTTCTCCTCTTGGCCTTTCTCTCCTCTCTCGCTCCGCTCAAAACAAAGCCCTGGCTGCTGTCAATCACCCGTTAATAGCCGGCGAGGAGAGGCGGCGAGGTCGTTATGACTTCATGAAGCGTCTGCTCACGAGCTGATTGGATGAATTAGTGACCGTAATCGTTAGCGGCCGTGCTTCAGACAGACTCTTAATGTCTCTGTATTAGCACTAATGGAATGCAATTTCAGCTGTGCCTCTGCTCTCCATCACCCCGCCCGGCCACGATCCCGGGGGCACCGCCGGACCGTCGTCTAGGTAACTGTAATCACGTGCCGACGCCCGGTCCCCTTCCTCCTCCTCCTCCTCCTCCTCCTCCTCCTCCTCCTCCCATGAACCCCTCGGTGAGACAGAGAGAAAATTAGAGATGGCTCTTAATAAGAGTCCTGGTGCTAAAAGAAAATGACCAATATTCCTCCTCAGGCAGGGAAATGATTTGAGCTGCAGCCAGTTTTGTGAAGGAGCAGCGGGGGAGATTAGCTCGATTAAGGCCAAATCAGACCTGCTTCCAATTTGATGAGAGATGAAGATAATAGCTCTCAGATTGGTTTCTCATGCGGTTCGGCCTTCACTTGGGGAATTAAACCACTCTTTGTCTCTCCGTCTCTCAGGGTGACTCCACTCCCCCGAACAAAGCAGGGATGCTAGCTGCTAAATTAGAAAGCTAATATAACCTTTTCTCCCGAGAATTACCTTCATGTTCAACTCGGTTTCATCAGCGGAATCATTTCGGGAGATCATGTTTCTTAACTCGTCCTGCAGAAACTCACCGTCTTTGACCCCACTTTCTGTTTACACGAGGACAAATCCGGTCCTGTCCGTCAGTTTGACCACAGCTCGGGGATATCTCAGGTACTCACCTGCAGGTTTCCATAGCAACAGAACCGATGCAAAAGCTGTGTTAGCAGTTAGCTGACAAGTGAAGCTAACTGAATGTACACAGTCAGAATGATGCTGATCTCCGAGCATGAAGGAAAACATATACGCGTGTCATTCTGACGTGTTTATATGTATTTTGAATTGAGAGTGTATCAAACATGTCCACTAGGGGGCAGTATTATTTTCAGCTATGATTTATCTTTTCCATCAGGTTTTGCATGTTTGCGGATTCCGTATTTAAAATTTATTTGACTTAAAACATCTTTAAACTGCAATTTTTCTGTGACCAGTGGGTGGCGCTGTGACTGTACCTGAATATATTTGTGTACCTGATATATTTTTGTTTCTGTTTATCTCAGTGAATCATCTCACAGTCTTCACATAACAGCTGTTTTTTTCTCTTTTAATACTGTAAATATTTTCTCTTTATGTAAACGAACCTGGACGTTAAATCGACCAATCAGATAAGAGTGTTCAGTGTGGCAGATTTATTCGATCTGCTGGATCATCGTCACACTTGTATGAGACTTTAAATGTATTTGTGTTTAATTTTCTCACAGTGTGTCACCCTCCAGATGTCAAATGATCCACGCTGAACTTTCCCAGGGTCACTTGAACGTCACACGACTCGC
The DNA here is from genome assembly GCA_029814665.1 of Acanthurus lineatus. Taxonomy (NCBI): domain Eukaryota; kingdom Metazoa; phylum Chordata; class Actinopteri; order Acanthuriformes; family Acanthuridae; genus Acanthurus; species Acanthurus lineatus. Next base: position 845,725 of record JAPZDV010000007.1, on the reverse strand, counting down.
TGCATTAACTCTGAAACAGTCCATTTCAAATTTCCTGCAGGATTCATGAAGTAATTCGAGGCGACCTGTTGATGAAGAGACATTCAGGTGATTTCTGCCTCTCTCTGTGATGCTCGCTGTGTTCCAGGAGGTGAAAAAATCATTTAGGAGAGAAACGAGTGAAACGATGGATGTGACCTTTACAGAGAGACGATGAGGAGATGGAGATGAGGAGGTGATCTGATCTGAGAGCTGCAGTTACAGCAGCAGAATTAATGTTCTCAGATCAAACTCGGCTCGATTTCCTTTGACATTTGAGTGGCGTAACTCATCTCAAACTGATCGATCAGTCCGATGAAGATCCATCATGAGGTTGTTCTCAATAAGTTTGATTGGATTTCATGATAGTTGGAGGGTCAGTTCACGAGATCTGAAACGCTTTCATATCAAAGGTGTTGAGTTTCCTCCGTTTGTCTGTTCAGTGATCTGATTAAACTCACAGCCGTCTGAAACAACCGACTCCAGTTTGAAAAAAACGAGAATCTGAGTTTTTTTCTAAATGAAAACATCTTTATTTTTCTTGATGCTGATCTGATCACAGCGATGCAGAAACACAGAAAAATCTCCAGGATCACAAACTGCAGATTTAACAGAAATCTGACACTGATGGAGCGTTTCCTCCCCTCTGAAAACGATCGTGTGTCATTAAATTGTTGCTTTAAGCTTTTCAGTAAAACTGCACGTTGATTATTTTGGTTTCAACACGTAAAGTTTAAGAAAACAGTCGGTTTCGGTGTTTCGGCAGACAAACAAACGCAGGTTAAACGTGTCGTCTCTCCTCCGTGTGAGGAAATGTCAAACGCTGTGAAGCTGAGTTTGGCTGAAGTTTTGCTGCTGAAATGTTTTTCAGGTTTTTTGTTCTATTTCAGGGACGAGCTGATGAGACGATGATCCTGTGGGGAAATCACAGCTGATGTCAGAACGTTTCACTGTTCTCAGCTTTAATTGAAAATAATGTTTGAATGTAATTTCAGGAGCAAATTTAGACTCTGAAAAGTGTCTGAAGAAAAACAAAACTCTTTAAACTGTCATTAAAAGTCAACCAGCCTCCCATTCTCGCTCAGCCAGAAGGTGATTGGTGGAAATTAGAATTTATTTATTTAAAAATTGTATTTTTTAAATTACATTTTCCTCTCTGCAGAACATTTTGTGGATAATTAAATGTGATGTTGCACATACGTGTTATCATCGTTTGCATGTAAATGAAAAGAGAGCTGATAGAAACAAAACATGCAAATGAGACTTTTATGTTTTACTTCAGTGGCAGTTTTGTCTTTTCCAGCAGGAGTTCAGGGATCAATGAACGTTAAATTCATTTTAATTTACTTTAACGTTAAAACTCAGAGGTCTCCAGTGTTTCTGAACGTCTGTCTGATGGTTTGTTGTAACAAAAAAAATCACAGAAGAAGTAAAATTGATTCCACTTTGCTTTAAACAGTCAGCAGAAACAGTGGTATCTCCTGTGAGCTCCTGAAGGAGAAGAAGCTCCTGAGGTTCTCGTTTTTGTTGACCTCTGGTGGTTTGACCTTTCACCTTGCTGCAGTGATGCAGAAGTGAACTCCAGCATCCTGTGACGTCTCAGAGCTCGACATCTTCACATCTTTGACGTCTCAGAGCTCAACGTGCATCATGTTTGCAGTGACGTTCAGCACAAACACTTTTTAAAATCACTTATTTTGAACAAAAAGGCCGAGCCGACCATCAGATCCTTCACTGTTTACAACAAGATGCTGGAGATCTTCCACCTGCTCTGCAGTGGTCTCCTGAAGGAGCAGCATCAGAGCTGAAGATCAATAAACTCATTCAAGGCTGAAAGTTTCATTCATCAAACCTGGAGATGTTTGAGGAGCAGGAGGTCAAACAGGAACAAACTCTCTTGCATGAAGCCATCAGAGCTCCTCAGAAACTCTACACAAAGAACATCCTGGTTTTCCACCAAAACACAGTGAAGCATCCATCTAACATCCATCCACCTGATATCTGCTTCATCAGGTGACTAAAACATGTTGCTGTCCGTCAGTTCGTGGCTTCGTACAGGTTCACTGGAGGCCACCTGACATCATCGACTGCAGGTAAAACTGATTGTGGACGAGTGTTGCATTCAGAACATCAGAGTTGTTCCTTCAAAGATCATTGTTTCCATAAAGCTCCTCAGCAGCAGCAACATCTGTCTGCATCTGCAGGCAGCTTGTGGCTTCACAGCAGCTGCAGCTTCAGTCTGGTAAAGTTCGTGTGAAAGTTACAGAAAGTTCTGAAACTCTGAGCTGCTCCCAGAAACTCTCTCCTCGTCCTCCATCTTGTTTCCATGCTGCCTGTCTGTCTGCTGCCTGTCTCTCTCTCTCTCCTTCTTTTTGGTCGAACTCACACTCAGATCAAACAGCCTCGAGACACTGAAACGGGCCTCCAGTCAGGCGGGCGGGGCTAAGCGCTGTCACATGTCAGCAGCGGGGGCGGCAGCTGATTGGTCGGTTGGGTGAGCGAGGGCAGCTTTACTGTTGTGTTTCCCCACATCAAACACCTTTTCAACCCGTTGCTTTGACAACCGTCAGCCAGCAGCTGATTGGAGCTGACGGCGGCAGGTTCAGACGGGGCCTCCGGTCGTCCTCACACAGGACGGCTTCAGCCTGGGAGGAAACGCTCTGAGAGGAGAACCGGACGACGTGATTGGCTCTCTCTTTATGTCAGATTAAACTCACAGTTTTCACAAACATTCGTCGTGGAAAATCCTAAACTCAAAGCTCCTTCTTATTAAATCTGAATCCAGTGAGTGTGTGTGTGTGTAATGTGGATGTGTGTGTTGTACTTGTTGATCTGTTCTCTAAGCCCCGCCTCCCTTAGTTACTGTTGCCGTGCCTGTCAATCACTCCAGTTTGCATTACACACAAACGCTGCGTCAAAACTACAAGTTTGTCTTTAAGGAATTTCTAACTGATGAAACAGTCACAAAGTCTAATAAACGAGATTTATTCATCTTTTTACTAATCAGCCTGTTTTGTGGCTTACAGATGGAAAATCATTTATGATTTTAAACCTTCTGTGGTAGAGTCCAAACCCTCCTTCCTATAAATCCAGCTGGATTCTCCCACTTCCTGTTTGAAAAGCTCCGCCTCCTCCTGCAGGTAACAAGACTGGAGTCAACTTCAACAAATATTTAGGCGACTTCAATTAAACATCAGCTGAGTTCATCAAAAGAATCCTTGATGTGTGTGATTTATGTAAGCTAATTATTAGCCGAGTTAGCATGTTTAGCTATGAAGCTAACACACTTAGCCTCAGAGGTTCCACAGTGATGAACTAGCTTAGCTTCAACAACAACAACATCCACATTTGGAACATTTAACATTATTCATATAATTAGTAGATTTATTTTTTTGGCTAAAGATGAAACTGAAACACAACTGAGCTTCACAGAAGCAGCAACATGTTTCTGAAAACATATTTACCTTGTTGGTTTTTTATTCAAACAACATTTGAGTTTTTTTCAGTTACACATCAGAAAACAGAAAGTAAGCTGAGTATCACATGTTTGGACAATTTGTTGATTATTTTGATTGATTAATAAAGTAATATAGTCTATTAACAGGCTGTATTAAATAGTTAAACAGTAACAAAGTGGTAAAAAAATCTTTCAAGAATCATATTCACTTAAACTAAAATATATTTATGACTAAACCTCATTAGAGAAAACATGTTAGAAAATTAAATTCATCTGTTTGTTTTAAGAATATTTTTCTTTTTAAATACATTTGACTATAAAAACACAGTTTAAAGGTATTTTTTTTTACAGGACTCTTTTGTTTTTTTCATTTTCTTACCACATATGTTTGTATTCATGTGCAAAAATACCAAATTCAGCCTCTTTGAACCTGATTCTGATTCATTTAATCAGCGATAATTAATTCTTAAATGCAGAAGAGCGAGAATAACCTTTTTTTAACAATCTTTTTTTTTTTCTCAGTTATTGTGTTTAAAAGATTTTAAAAAGTGAAAATGTCCAACATCCCACAGGCCAAGTTGTCAAATGTTTCATCCAGCTCACAGTTCAAATCCAAAATAATAATCACTTAAAATCAATTAGATGAAATGGTTAAAATGTTCATACTAATGATTTAATGTATGGCCTTTTATTTGTTTTGACTCTCAGGTCACTGAACCCTGTGATTGGTGGAGCTGATTGTTTTCTTTCTCTTTGTAATACTTTATCTACTTTATCTTATTATTTGTGGTTGTAGATGTAAATACAGTCTCGTCTCAGTTCTCTTTAAATATAATAATATTCAGTGTTATTGTGTGAATAATGGAGACATTAAGCCACATTTCTAACTCTTTTCTTAGACGTATGGAAACCAAAAAGGCCTTTTGAATATAATGTTATTTTTCTCAGATAACATAAACAGCAGAGTTTAATATTTCTTCTCCTCGGTGTCTTGTGAAACCTGCAGACGTCCTCCTGAATCAGATGCAGTAAAAGAGGATAAAATCATTTCTTTTCTGAACGTATGTGTGGATGTTTAGTGGAGTTTCTGTTTTTACAGGATCAAAAGTCAGCGTGTGATGGAGTCCGAGTGACGGCGAGTTAATTTAAACTCCCGGAGGAAGTGAGAAGCCATCACTCGTCTGCTTTGAAAAAAAAAAAAGGTATTTAAAATCTATTGTGTGTTTGTCATGTAACAGTGATGGAGGCCGTCTGCCAAACATGCAGGTTGTTCTCCACCAAAAGGGTATTTTTAGATGATGATCAGGAGCCAGGATGAATTCATTCTCCTCCTCCTGAGACGCAGCCACACTTTGATTTTTTTCTTGATCAGATGTCTTTTCCATCATCTCCATCACCGACCTGCAGGCTGCTCCCAGTGTCCCTGATTTGCACTTTGATTCAAGCACCACTGGGTAAAGCCAATTTCATCAAAGTTGTTTCCAGAATAAAAAATGAAGGCGTTTATTTCGCTCTGCGGAGCGCGCTGCTGAAAGCTGACAGCGGCTGAGCTCGAGCGATGGATCCATGTGAGAGAGAAATGTGACGAACGGCAACAAAACCAGCAGATTTGATCCGACACGGACACGAGATTTACAGGAGATTTACTGGAATCTGAGGATTTTTTCCGGAGGAAGAGGAGCGAGGAAGAAACAACCACAGAGAGTCACAGAGGGTCACATCACCAAAATAAAAATGTGGTATTTTTATATCTTTCTGCCTTGAAAGACCAAAACCTGTTTATTCTGTTCATGAAAAACAAACAGGATTCAATGTAAAATCATAAATTTATACGACATGGACTGAGTGAGTTTATCATTTTAATGTGACAACCGAAGGCCTCCGAGTTTATTTCACTCCCACAGGAGGGAAACTAAAGAGGCTAAAAGAAGAAAAAATGTGTTTAATATTAAACTGGAAACTCTGAGGCTTTAAAATAAAAATCACTGATAAATAACACAAGCAACCCTGTTTAGAAAAATATTAAAAACTTCACATCAGGGATGAGAAACCGGACTGACGTAGTTTTTGTGCTTCACAAAGTATTTCAGGAGTTAAAGACATGAAATGTTTTTGAACAATAAATAACTTTTTACATTAAAATGTCAAAAAATTACTTCATTTTATTTTTAATTTAGTTTTCTTCTCCTGTTATTCTGAATGTCCCTAATTGTGTTCGGTGTCAGAGAATTAACTAATTAGATGAAGCAGGGTCACATAATTAAACTGCAATATATATAGATTTATAAATATTACAATTAAAACAAAAATATTCCTTTAAATTACTGTGAGTAATTAAAACATAGGTGGTGAACACACGGAGGTTTCGTGTGAATTAATTTTTCCTTTAACAAAAAAAGTTGATCCGTAAAAAACAGCTTTTATTTCTTTGCTTTGCATCTTTTTGTCGTGATTCTGAATCCACAAAGGTGTCGAGATGAATCTGAAAAGAACAACATAAAACGAGTTTAAACTGCTAACATGGAGCTTTTTGTAGCTCGAGCGCTGCGTTTGATTGGCTCTCACCGTCTCTCTGCTGCCAATCAAATCAAAGCACACCTGAGTCTGTCGTGTTCGTGAGGCCGCAGGTGAAGATGGTCATGGGATCATTGAGCTTCGTTATCTTGAACACGTGAACACGTTTATTGTGGAAACAGGAAGTTTATTTAACCAATAGGGTTCCACAGAGTAACAGAGTAATATGTAATTGATTACTTTTTAAAGGGGCCCCTCTAAAAGGTTCCTATATGACGAGATGTTCTGAGACAATTAATAAAACTGATGTGAATAAAAACGGAATCACAGATGAATATTTATCGATAAACTGATCGATCGTGTGAGTTTCGCAGAGTCGCCGCTCTGCGTCGCCGACAGGAAGCGGGACGAGCTTCCTCTTGTTTCCTGCTGTTTTCTGGCTGTTTGGATCCAAACACGGCGGCCGTGTGTTCGGCTTTCGGCCTCCGTTCTCGCCGTCGAGGTCGGACATGTGACAATCCTCCACCTTCCTGTCTCATAGCATGCCATTAGCTGATTGGACGCCGTCAGTGTGGAATAATATTCCAGCAGGCCATCGCCTCCTCAGGGGGGGGGTCGGCGCTGGTGATACTGGTGATGATGGTGGTGTTGTGGGGGAGGAGAGGGGGGGTCCATCCATCCATCCATCCGACCAAATCAGCATTAATCAAGACGGCTCGCTTCATTCCTCCTCGTCTCAAATCAGACAAATGATTACCAGCATTCAGCCGACGAGGGCCGTCGACGGCGAGGGGCCGAGCTGCGCCGCAATCAGGCCGCCGCTCGCTTCCTGGAGATCCCGCCGCAGAATCACAGTGTTTTTCTTCTCTTAACTAATCGTTTAATAAAAACTATGATGATTGACGCACAGAGAATAAAGGAATCGTGTGTTTCTGTGGGAACAAACGCCCCGAATCTGCACATCGCCAACCTGAAGCCGAGAGTATTTAGAGTATTTAGATCCGCTCGACCTGAAAATACTCATCATTCAGTTTTTTATTTCTTCTTCTCTCAATCAAGCTCCGTTCCAGCAGAGATAATTTCATTTCCACTGTGGTGTAAATACAGCAGACTGGCCCGAACACCACAGAAGAAGAAGAGAGGGTTTTAATCAGGATTCACGGGTTCAGATATCAGCAGCCGAACCTGCAGAGACGAAGGTCGATCTGCACAGAAAACACTGACAGAGGCTGAAGACGCTTGTTACAAACTGTCAGGATGTTAAAATGCAGATCTGTGTGTTTTATTTCTGGATGTGATTCAGTTCAGAGACAACATGAAGCACAGAGGTTGTTTTTTTTTTTTTTTCAAACGGCGGCAGATGAAAACAGTTGACACACATTTGGACGTCGGCACATGTGAACGGCCTCAAAGCTGAACCTGATTCTGATCCGAACACTCAGGCAAACCTGTGAAGACTCGAGAACAGGACAACATGTCCCCGCTTTCCAAAACGCGTCCTCACTTTCAGAGGACGTCCTCACACCGCAGACCAGACAAAATGTCACTTTTCTTCAAAACTGTCCTCATTTTGTCTTTTTTTTTTCATTTCTTGTCCAAAAAATATTCTCACCTTTCTGAAAAGTTAAAGGACCAGATTGTCCTCAGTTTCTAAAATCTGTCCTGATTTTTAAAATGTCTTTGCTTTTTTCACAGATGTTCTTGCTTGTAAGAAATGACCCGACTTTTCAGAAATATCTTCCTCTGAACATCCTGCAGACGCACGATCAGACCGATGTCTTCACTTTCCAATCATGTCTTTATTTCCTAAACTTCCTTTCACTTTTATAAAAACGTCCTCAGTTTCCATAAGCGTCCTCACATCGCAAACAACGTCCTCACTTTGTGGAATTTCACAAAAGATTCTCCATCTGCGTCTCAGAGTCCCCTCATCGTATGTAAATAATGTAACTTTTGAAAATATTGATAATCATTCGAGCTTCTTTTCGAACTTTTTCAAACCTGTGAGTGAAACAAACTGAGTCAGAGTTCAGTCTCTTCTGCTCACCTGACAAACTGCAAATCAAGAAATCAACAAAAAAAGGACATTTTTTATCATTTTAGATTTTCATCAACCTGATTTTTATGGGACAAATAGTAAAAAACAGGATTATTTTAGACCTGATCTTTCTTCATTTACACCAGACATAAACTTCATACAACAACAGAGTGACACAGAGTTCAACATTTAAACATATTTACCTGAAAAACGACCACAGTTCGTTCAAAATGTGCAATCTGACATAAGAAACCAGAGAAAACACTGAGTCTTTGTCTTTGATTTGTCCTTTTGTTTGTTTCTAAACAGGCTTCATTATGGTGAAACTCGACACCAGGTAGCTCACCTGAGCAAACACAGGACAGCCAGGCCTGAGGGGGGGTCAGCTCAGGGAAAACAAGAGGAAAAAAAGGTGGGGGTTATTGAATTAAGTTAAAATGACTAATTTTTGCTGAAAAACTACTTTTTAGCAAAGAAACAGGAGGAAAGAGTGCAATTTTAGGGGACTATTTTTATTGGTGGATGAATCTACAGTTGGTGCTATAGAGTGTTTGTGGATGGATGGTGTGTGTTTGTGTGTGTTTGTGTGTGTGTGTGACTGAGTCAGTCTAATTTAAAGTGTGTGTGTTAATGGTAATGAAGAGGAACATCAGCCTCTGCAGCAGATTGTTCACTGCAGTTATTCACGGCCTCCTCCTCGGATTTTTTTCCCACGCTCCACCTGCTCCGCTCCACCTCCAGGTGAGGGCCTCCCCGCTCTCCCCGAGGACCTGCTGTGGTTTCTGGCCTCCACCGCAGCAGCTCCAACCCTCCAATCCCTGCAGGACCTGCAGCTCTGAGAAACACGGCGAGAGGCTTCTCCCAGACCGACCAGACCGCCATTAAATCACTGATCTGATCATTAGAGACCACCAGCAGTTAGCTGTCTGTCTGTCTGCCTGCCTGCCTGTCTGTCTGCCTGTCTGTCTGCCTGTCTGCCTGTCTGTCTGCCTGTCTGTCTGTCTGCCGGGTTCCCCCCTTTTTCTATTAGTTTTGATATTAAAACTTAAACTTTATGAGC
>JAPZDV010000007.1:735140-751742 GCA_029814665.1 Acanthurus lineatus | reverse complement strand
GACACAACACTTGCATGGACTCTGATTGCTGAGGTAAATACACAGCATGGGTAACCTGCTGCAGTGTGTGTGTGTGTGTGTGTGTGTGTGTGTGTATGTGTGTGTGTGTGTGTGTGTGTGTGTGTGTGTGTGATGGTGTTTAAAAAAACAATAACAAATTTAGCTGAAGTCTCTCTCATAGTGGGCTTGTTTTAGCAGAGCAGTGGTTTGTGGGTAAACATGCTGATGCTGTTGAAAGTTAAACATATTGTCAGCGATGGCGCACCACAAACACACTGTCGCCGCCGCCGCCGCCGTCGCTGCCATCACTGTCGTGTGGTGGACGTGGTTGATTTCCTGGGAAAGAAAGCAAACTGTTACTGAAACTCGCATCAACGTCAGACCTCTTAAAAAAACAACAACAGCTTTTTTCTGTTTTCACATTAATTCAATTGGTGTTGCATTCACTTGCCTCTAAAAATCAGGACATTTGAGTTTGTGAAATGTCCCATAAGGTTTCATGTGGCTGTAGATGTTGTGAACATGTTTGCCATTTGTAGGTCCTGGCCGGTATTCACAAGTCCGAACATTCGGAGTCGAGGAGCTGGTGGAAAAACCTCCGGAGAGGCTGTTTCTGAGGGGTTTTTAAGTGTGTGTGTGTGTGTGTGTGTGTGTGTGTTTATTTTACAGGAACACAGATGTGAAAATGCCATCACATCATAATAATGACTCCATGTTAATGTGATTTTCTGCAGAGATGTGATATATTTAATAAAACCAACAACAGCAGCTGCATGTTTTTGTCCTGACATTTTCTCACATCGTGTTTCTCTTTCTGTACGAACGCAGATGTGATGAGACACATCAGCGACAAAATGTAAAAAAAAAAATATTTATGATGCACTGAACTGACCGGTTTATAAACTACAATAATTACATTTAAAGAATTCAACTGTGAAATAAAAATAAAATCAGATCAATCAAGTTTCTAAATTAAAATTAGCCCCAAAATCTTTAAATGCATAATTGTGCTCCACATGTTCAAATAAAAGAGATTTGCCTCCTGATATTTATTCATCTTCAGACTCCATGTGTCTGATTTATATTACCTGTAAACTCAGGTGACTATAAGCTTTATTTTATAATGATTTATTTAAACACTGTCTCAGTTCTTTCCTCTGTTTATGAGATGATTCGGTGTTTGAAGAGTCCTTCATTTCACTGTAATAATCTTTAATTAACATCAGAAATCGCTTCGTATCAACAGTTTCTCTCCTCAAACGATCCAAATCGTATTTTTAGAAGGAAATCAATCTTTGTCATGGTTTCCTGTAAAAGATTCAGATACATTAGGTAATTTCTTCCCATTCAGATTTGGTGTGTTTCCTTGTTTTTCCGGAGCTTTCCTGTCCCTGTCCCACCCTCCCACGCAGACTTGCCCCCCCACCCGGTGCAGAGACGATGACAGCGACGGCGGTACGACACGTTCCCTCGCCGAGCAGTAAATCTCTCAGCTGTGTAACACGATGCTGGCGGCGTGATACCTGCTCCGGCTGAACTGCAGACCTGTTGTCTGAGACGAAGATGAAAACAGGAATAATTGGCCCGAACAGAAGCAGATTAGGATGCAAACTGCTGTCGGTGTTTGTGTTCGAGGCTGACGGAGCGCTGAGTCACACGGGAATAAAAGAAGGACGACTCCAACATTTTTGTCTGCTTCACACTTTACATGAAGGTGCTGCATCACATCAAGACTACAAACCCTGAGAAAACAGAATGAAGAGCCGAAACTACACGCGGCCAGTTTATTAGGAACATCCGGACACAACGGAGGCCTGTTCACCGGTCCTGATAAATAACTGGGATGAACTTTCAGGCAAAGCTGTCGATATTTTACATGCAGCTGCATTCAGGAACATTTTTGTCTTATGTCTTTTCACACGACATAACAATGATGCAATAGAGCAGACCCGGGCATTTCAGGCCCGCGGGCCACATCCGGCACGTTGACCCTTCCTGCGTGCCGTCACTCTCAAACAAGAAATGTAAATGAAATCAAGTTTACACTATGCATGCTGTGCTGCTTTTATTTTGAAAGTCCTTTATTTATGTATAGATACATGCGCAAGTGGCATGTGCGCGCGTACCTACAGACCCTCAAAATGTCAACTCATGCGAAAAAAATAAAGATTGTTACCGCATGCCGCATTTTATTGTTTTTAAAGATATTTTTTGGGGCTTTTTGGCCTTTATTTGATAGGACAGAGCTAAAACAGGGAGATTGAGGGAGGGGGTGCTGACATGCAGCAAAGGGTCGGAGCCGAAATCGAACTCACAACCGCTGTGCAGAGGACGGAGCCTTCCGTACATGGGTCGCGCGCATTACCGAGCAAGCTAAACAGTGGCCCCGGCCCAGTTTTAAGAAGGCATGGACTGCAAAATATTAATTTACAGAAGTTAAAGGGAAATCTGTGTGTTTAGTTTGTGGTGGTCGATGTGTTCAAGGAATACAATTTAAACCGGCACTATGTGACCAAACACGCAGAAAAATACAAGAGTTTGTCTGATGAAGAGTGGGTCAGGGAGTCGGATGCCTTGCTGGCTAAACTGCAAAACCAACAAGGATAAGAAAAGTGAACAAAAAGACGCCAAAACATTTGTTTCTTTTTGTATTTTGTCATTTAATTTCTTACATTTACAAAACAACCATTCAGTATTTGAGTTCTCAGTCTGTTAAAAATAAAATGACATACTTGATGTAATTTTTGTTTTCTTGTTTATGACTTTTTTTTTGGACGTACTTCACAATTTCTTATCTTTAAGAAAATGTGTAATTCTATATATTACACATTGTATATAATAAAAAAATCTATAATTTACTGCTGTTTACAGGAAGAGAAAAGTAATATCGAACATAGTTAAGTTCAGGTTATTTTGGGTTCGATCCTCGAACACCCCTGGAATAGAGGGAGACGGGACAGTCCAGCAGGCGATAATACAGCCATGTTGGATTCCAACGCTGTGAACTCTACGGAGAGACGATGGGACGTGTCACTCCACGGGGACGTCTCTTATTTTCAGGAACATGGCGGCGAGGAGCTGTTTCTAACGTTTAATACTCAACCAGTCTGCAAGACACGAAGCAGAAGAAGAAGCTGAATCAGATACATCATCACCAGAGTCTTACAGCGAGTTCACACCAGGTACGAGTCAGATTATTCTCGCAGGTGAATCACATGTAAAGTTGATATAAAGACGTGATTACATGCAAGTTCCCGTTGGGCGACATTAGTGATGTGAACCGGGCGGCGAGAATCGCAAAAATGAAGCAAGTTACTGGCACAAATGCCTCAAATTCATGAAGCATTAAATGCGCTACTCCCTCCATTCCCTTATTTGCGAAAGTAGAAAAATCTAAATGTCTGCGAATTTTTACGCACAAATGGAGCGAGTGAACATGAAATATTCTGACATTTAAATACATAATAAAGCGACATTCAGACCCGGCGTGAACACACGGTTATTACTTTCAGCACCTTTTACACGAATGTTTCTGCCATGACGACACTTTCGTTCAAAACACACACATCCTGGTATTTTCCCTGAAATGTTTCCCGGTCTTCACGGGAGAAACTGGCCGCACAATTTTCCCAGAATATCGATCCCACATGTGAGCCAACGCGGGAAATATTCCTGGACATTTCAGGGACGGACTGCACGTATGAAAAGGGGCTTTTCTGCTCATCATACCTGTATTTAAGAAGGTTACTGTGAACTTTTACGTAAAGGAGCTTCTTTATTTAGCACCATAACAGTTAAGATTCTTTAAAGAGCTCAGATTACGGTCTGTAGTCTGAACTGTTTAAATTCAAGAGTCTGTTTTAGTATCAGGATTCAAACCTGAGACACCTGGTTCAAAACCACGAACCCTCACAGCCAGAACACGTCACGTTATGAGCCAACAGTCAAGACTGAGTCACATAAAGCAGCTAAATTTACCTTCAGCTGTTAATACTTGATATATTTGACTTGTAATGGAGTATTTTTGTCCTTGTTTGTTTGTTTTAGCCGCACAGACAAACACACCTGTTGTTTCCCATCATTCATAACCATTTGGTGATTAATTAATAGCATGTTTACGCTGAGCTCAGGTCGCTCTGAAGTTTCTGCTCCGACACAAACCGAACACGAGGCTGCTGTTCGTTCTGTTCGTTCTGTTGGAAGAAATCAGTGTCAGCCTCCTGCAGCAACCCTGTGTGTGTGTGTGTGTGTGTGTGTGTGTGTGTGTGTGTGTGTGTGTGTGTGTGTGGTGTTTGCAGGCTGCAGTCATCCAACAGGGCTAGTTGAAACTAATCTTGATATGTTGAACAAGCAAACCGGAGCAGCAGCAGCCTCCCCCCTCCCTCACCCCCTCCCTCACCCGCCCTGATAAATAATAAACGACCTTTGAGTGGCTCCAATTTATGAGCCGGTGAGAGCGGGGGCCCGATAATGGACTAATTAGTTGTATCTCACATTAACTGATATCGGACACTCGGCTCCTCTATGCTAACTTTTATGTCTGGGATCTGCCCCGGGGGCCCCGGTTTGGGACACCCAAAATGGAGGAGGGAGGAGGGTAAATGGGGTAATTTTCTGTTCCGGTGAGACCAGGGGGGGTTGAGTGGGGGGGAGGGCGGTGGAGGTATTTGGGAAAAGGATCGACAACTTCTAACAGGTATTTCTGTGTATCAAAGCTTCCACAATCCCCAACGGAAACAAAACCAGAGGAGAAAAAGCACAAACTGACAAAGTGGATTTGAGGGTCTGGTTGTGCAGCAGCGGTGGAGGTGGTGGAGGAGGTGGAGGAGGAGGAACCAGGCAGGGCGGTGGAAACAGGTGAGGCTTTGTTTGGCTGAGTTTCTGAGGTAGATCCATATCAGGAATCCTCTCCCGCTCTGCCTCGCGCTCTCTCCGAGGCGGATCGGTTTACGGCGTGGAGACTTGCTGTCGCCTCTCCGTCGGATGACAGACAGGCAGGAAGGAAGGCAGAGAGAGGGAGAAGAAGAAGAAGAGGAGGAAACAGAAGAAGAAGAGCAGAGAGGAGGGAGCATCTCAGTTGTGAAAACAGAACAAGATGGCTCCAAAAATAAAAAGGTTCAGATGAGATGAGATAAAAGTTTTATGATCCCTGAGGGGAAACTGGGACGAACTGGATACTGATGAGACCTGAGAGGACAGCAAACAGAGAGCGTCGAAGATAAAACGACATGTACAAACAATAATAAACAGTATGAAAAGAGAACAAGCACAACAAAAGACCTGGATGAAGCTACTTATGTGATGTGAAGATAAAGCAGAGATCCTGTGACCCAGAGAGCAGAGAGGAAGCTGCTTCATGTCACTGAGTGATCCTGAGAACATGTGGACGGATGGAGCAGCTAGCTAACATGCTAACATGCTAACGTGTGTCCTGACATGCTAAAGTCAGATGACCACAGTAGACGGAGCAGCTCTGTAAGGCTAAAGCTAATGAAGGGCAGCCATTCTTTGTGCTAAATGCTAATATCAGTATGCTAAAATGCTAGCAAAGACAATGCTAGCATGCTGATAATGTTCACCACGTTAACAAGCTAACTTTATGATAATAATAACATCGACTGTAATATTGTATTTAAAGAGCCTCCCGGTGAAGCCTTGTGGCTCCTGTAACCTGCTGAATTTTCCTCATAAGACATTAATTTTTACGTATAAACTCTCCATAAAACATGACGTGTAGTTGACATGTAAGAAGAGGAACACCTTCGTAACACCTGGGCCATGTTTTTTTTATTTCACTGTGTCTTTAATGCGTTAAAAATAGAATGATTAAAAACACCACACCTTTCGTCTTCTCCTCCGTCGTTGCCTAAAGGGTGTTTGTTCAGGAGTTTAATCCCTGACATGACGCCTCCTTTCTGCTGCGACACTGAAAGTAATCCAGACAGAAGGGCTGGATGGGGGCTCGAGGGGGGGTCGGGGATCGAGGGGGGCTGAGAAGTAAAACTGAACAGTAAGTGAGACGAAGAGCAGGTTTGGATAATTAGTCACCTCATTTCCAATGAATTAACACAGAAACACACATCTCTGTTACCTGTGCTGCAGGTGTGTGTGTGTGTGTGTGTGTGTGTGTGTGTGTGTGTCATATGACACATTCGCCGAAGTGTTTAACAAATGACGTTTCTGTTCAGACATGTTACAGCCCCCTCCTTGCTGATACTCTATTCTTCTGTTCGCATCATGTCACAACGCTGCGGTAATGTTCATCATGAGGACGTTTGTGTGTTTTACAGTCGACCAGCAACACAACACAAAGTCTCAAAGTCCGGAACAGTCGGACTTTTCTGCAAATTATTCACTTCCTGCTGAGACTCAGCCGGCATTAAATCCAGAGTCATAACAGTCAGATCCTTTCCATCAAGTACAGAACACGCAGCTGAATATGAATCTTTTATTTGTAGAACATTTTGTAAACTTCATCTATCAAGGCAGTCCTCATGTTTGTTCACTTATAAACTATCACAGGATTACCCATCATCCTCTGCTGTTTGAGGTCGTATCAGCGAACACAGGCTGCATCCATCATCTCTGAAACATCTGATGGAGTTTCGCTGACGTCGTCTCCTCAGAAACACAGAAACACAAACATGAATCACTGCTTCTCTTTTCCATCAGCGAGGCTGCAGAGGAACGAAGGAGACGCAGCCGAGATCAGTTTACCTGCCTTTTATTACCTGACATCCACCTGGAACACAAACACAACACAGCAGCAACACGGTGGAAACATGTGCAGATCTTTCTGTCAGAGGGAGGTTTTCCATTTTTAAAAACAATAACCAAACGTGACGACATGTTAGTTAAAGAATTAAAACATTTTATTAACATGTTCGTAAAGCATTTATTATTGACTTATCCAGCTGCCTGTTAGCTTAGCATAGCTAGCCTAGCAAGCTAGCTGCAGTCAACCCAGCCTCATAACATTTATTGTCAATCACTTATCAAATCAGTCACTCGTCGAGTGTGACTGATAAAAGGTGATAAAGGTGATAAAGGTGTGATGGTCTGTGTTTCGTAGCTGCAGGGACCAAACCTCTGTGATCTGAATGTGTGTGAACACGTTTTCCTCCGTGTGAAGTGTGACAGGAGCTGCAGCTGCAGTTCATAAACAGTCCTGTTCTGTGATGTGACGTAAAGCGAAACCTCGAACCTTGAAGTAAATTCTGGAAACTTTAAATCTTTAAATCTTTCCTCCTCCCTCTCTGAAACGCTCCCCGCCTGACAGGCCGTCGTCTCGGCAGCTCGTTGCTCCGCTGCTGTAACCTGCATGCTTGTCAGGACGTCTTCCAGCTGCTGAAACCAGTGTGTCCTCCAGTCCTGGCTCTGGTCCCAGTGTGTCAGAGCCGAGGAGCCGGATGGAGAGAGACGCTGCAGGCACCGTGACACCGATACTGTCAGCTGTCTCCTCTTTCAGCTCTGCTGCATCGGAGCAGAAACCTGCAAAACCACCGCTGCTGCTTCACATTTTACCGTTCAGAACGGACTTCAGGTTATTTCACCGTCAGCTTCTTCGCGTCTTTAGCTGCTTCAGTTTCAGCAGCTTTGGTGTCTGTCATGAACTTTAGCTTCAGCTGTCAAACATGGCTCGGCTAACTCTCACCTACTGGTTTTTCTTTTTGGAAAATTTTAAACACTTTGAAGACGAACAAATAAAACTGTGCTTTTTTATTTACAGAAAGTCTTTTTCCTCACAGATGCACCAACTCCTCAGAGCCACTTTGTTTCAGATAAGATCTTTGTCTTCTAATGGTTTTATTTAATGGACAAAGAGAGAGAGAGAAAGCTATCCCACAGTCACATCTTCTGTGTTAAGTGCAGGTCGAGCGAGGTTCATCTCCAGCCGATCGTCTTACAGAGAGAGAGAGAGAGAGAGAGAGAAGCCTCGGTCAGGCTCGGACGACCACAGTCATGCCCACACGGTGGAGAAAACCTTTGAATTCAGCCACAACAACTGCTTAAATTAGCTTGTTAGCATCATTGTGCTCATTATTATGACACTGTTTCTGTGTCCGGAGTCAACTGAAAAACAAGACTGCAGCTGTGAAGATGAAGATGAAGATGTTTCCTGACAACTTATTGATCTGCAGATTCACACAGAAGTCCTGTTTAATTCTGCTCATTTGCAGGTGGGATTAACTTCCAGCAGAAGAAACTCTGAGGAGCTGTTTTCATAACCAGCAACAGCTGATTCACTGCAGTGTAAAATTATAAAATAAATCACCTGTCAAGTCGAGTTTGATTTTAAAACAGCTGATTTTTTTTCCCCTTTTAAATCATCCAGTGCTCATGTGAGCATGTTGGCGTATTTTATCAGCAGGTTGTGAAACCCAAATTCAGTCTGAATAGAGCTGGTTTGAATTAATGAACGGCGTATTTGGCTCTCCTTTCTGCACACGGACGACGGTTAAGTCAATTTTGACAGGCAATTAGGAAAAAGGTCCACAGAAACATTTCTCAAACAAAAGCTCTTGATAGCATAATGGTTGGTAAATCCAGACCTGCTGCAGGCTGGAGTCAGGTGGGCGGATCAGGGAGACGAAACACAGGCGGTCAGAAACAAGTCCTGCAGAGCGGGAGAGCCGAGCCAGGCTGGGCTGGACCGGACCGGACCAGACCGAACCAGACCAAACCCCGGCTTCAGGCTGGACCTCATAATCATACAGAAACGCTTTATAAAAACAGCCGTTAGAAAATCATTCATTTGTAAAAACGCCACAGTCAGTGCATCCAGAAAAATCCACCAAAATGTTCCTTGTGTTTGTGTTTTGGAGACTTTTGACTCATGAATCTGTTGTTAGCAAACTGTCTTGATGATGTTGACCTTTGAGGAGACACAGAAAAGGTCGTACACATTAGCTGTGAGTCATTATTCAGCTTTATTTCACTCTTTACTGCTCCGTCAGACAAACATGGTGTGTGTTCTGACACAGAGGACGGTGCCACAAATACGTCTATTAAATGATTTGTTTGAATTAGCTTGGATGCTAACAGGACAAACCAGAGAACCTCTGTGACTGGCTAGTTTTAGCACCTTCCTGGCTAACTGCTAACAGTTAGCTTGCCAGCTAAAGTAGTTAGCAGAAGGCCTCCCTGCCTGAAGCCTTCCTCACATGTGGGCTTAGTGGTGATTAACCTGAAGGTTTGCTGTAGTTTGGTGAAGTTTGGGCACCAAAACCACTTTGTGCAGGAAAATATTGTCAGCACAAACCTTTTTGAGTCTGGAAAAATGGATTTTTGTCGTATTTTGCATTTTGTTCACAATAAAACTGTTGCACTAACAATTAAATCTCATCTTTTACAAGTCCTGAAATCTGTTCAGAGGAACATTTCTTTGAATTTTCGAGCACATTAAACATGAATATGTCCACATGTTTTGGTCTTCACATGAACCACATTTGATCTTTTCATGTTGGATCATATCTTTTTGAAAACAGCAGCTTTTTTCCACCAAACATCAGTGTGTTGATGATATTTTCCAAACACCAGTTTTCCAACCTCTCTCGTCTAAAAGACCAAAGATTGTCAGAGTTTTCTGGATCATAAGTACGTGTGTTCAGTGTCAACAGATTCATCCCGTAATGCCAGATGACTTCCGGAGGAGTCGAACCTCTCTGCTGCATCTTTGTGTTTTTAGACTTTCTTTCCTCTGAAGTTCTGTTTGACCACGAGTTCAGAAACTATTTAACACAACAAAGAAACACAGAAAAGCGTTTCTCGCTGATATTTTTCGCCCTTTGAAGCAACATTATTGTTGATTCGTGATAAAATCTCCTCAACTGAAGCCTACAAACACTTTGCAGCAATCAGGAAGCAACATTAAACGGCGACACAACAACCATCATCACAGCAGGTTTGAACTGTTCGAACGCTTCGGGCCACAAAGTGCATTCAGCTGTTTACAGCTGCAGAAAGCCTCAAAAACAAGAGCTGAGAGCAGCTGCTTCTGAGAGGAGCTCAGGAGGTCCAGCTCTGGTCTCCATCTTTAACATGGAGAGCAAACATCATCGTGACATCACGGGAGATTCGTTTAAGGATTTGAGATCAGTTTTATCTTCTGAGCAAAACCCTGAAAAAGTCTCATTGATCACTGATTCTGCAGGAGCTGCTTCGGATTCATCAGCTGATTTTACACGAAACACACAACAAAGGGAGTTTAAACAGAAAACAAGAAGAAGAAGAGTTTGTTCCTGTGAAAGTATCTTCAAGCTAACAGGGTTTCATGAACTGAGGTAGAAAATCAGCCTTGCTGTCAGGCAGCAGGTGGAGCAGTAACTTTGGTCAGTAAGTAATCCAAGTTACATCTCTCGGTCCTTATCAGCGTCTGAGCTTCACTCGCTTGTTTGACCTCTGGTACCGTTGACGATGTCCATACTGCCGAGCAGAAGCAGCTCCATGTTGGAGTCAGTGAGGATCTCCATCAACAGGCCGTGATGAACCAAACTTCAGGACCACGATCTTCACGGTGACCAGAGATGATTCTGTGGTTACGACCCAAAAACCAGGAGCGGAGAGGGAACGTCAGGTGACCGAGAGCAAGCCGGGGCTTCGCGACATTCCCAGGATTGTGCTTCAGGAATTTTATCCCCCAGATTCGGACCGTGAACTTTAGTTCCACTGTGACGTTCTGAGCAGACAGAGACAGAAAGTTATGGAACAGATATCCCATGATTCCTCACAGGCAGAGATGGGTAAAAGAGTACTGGATGTTGTAATCAAGTAAAAGTCCAGTTACTTTAAAGAGTTGCAAGTAGTAGAGGTACAAGTAGAAGTACTTGTGTGAAAATATTAAAATAAAAAGCAAATCAATTAAAATGTACTCCTCTGAGTAAAAGTTACTTCATTACATTCTAGAAATAACTGTGTGTGTGTGTGTGTTTTGTAGTTTTACTTTCCTGTTTCTGGTACCAGAGTATTTCTGCTGCGTTTGCCTGAGATGTGAGTTCTTCTCGTTGCGTCCCGTCGCCCTCTCGGCCTCCGTGTTTTCATATCAGCACTAACACACACACTCTGTGCAGCAGAGGAGGTGTGTGTGTGTGTGTATGCATGTGTGTGTGTGTGTGTGTGTGTTTGTCTGTGTGTGTGGACAGAGCTCGACTCTCTGAGGATCCACCGGCAGCCTGATCAGCACTCTGAGCTGTGGAGACGCCTGATGCCAAACAGATCAATGATGGTTCCTGTCTGGCCAGGCGGACGCTCCTTCTGGAGAACCAAGTCTTCCATCACAACATATTGAGGGCAACAAACCACCACCCATCACCCCCTCCCTCCCCCTCCTCCCCCGTCCTCCCCCACAGAGAGGCAGAGAGGGAAAGTGGCGTGCAGACAAAGGCTGGCAGAGAGAAACGACTTCAGTGGTGAATGAAGAAGTTCCGTCCCATCACAACCAGTTTGACCAGAACACCACGAAGGAGAACGAACCTTCAACATGAGTTTCTGAAGAAAACCAAACGCTCTGCTGCAGTTTTCCTGCTGTTCACCCTGAAGCTGATCACAGATCAGATACGACTCCTGGTGCTGAGTACATTTACTCGAGTACTGTGAGAGCAGTTGTGAGGAACTTCAGTGTTTCCACGTTCTGCTGCTCCACACAACGTTTATCTGATAACTTCAGTTACTTTGGAGATTCAGATTAATAAAAATATAATGAACAAATAAATGATAATGAACTATTATTGATTAAGATGAATCTTTATTAAAATTCACAGGCAGTTTAATTCAGAAAACATTAAACTAATAAAAATGTTATGGTCTAATAATTAAAATACAATTATATATCACATTATTCAGAAAAGGGCCATTTAACATAATAAATGCAATTTCTATTATATTACAATATTACTGACCAAACTGTTTTGTTTTGGGACCTTAAGTTTGTAAAAAATATTATAAAATAAAGAGTATTTTGTCAGGCATTGTAGTAAACTGAAATGTCACCAAGAAAGTATGATTTCTTATTTATTACAGAGAGAGTAAATCATTCTGCATATTAAAGCTGAAGTGTGTCATGTTCAGGCTTTATATAAAAATAATATGGATATAAATGACAACGTGACATTTTGATATAATATCATACTCATGTTCTGAAATTGGTGTAAATTCACATTTATATGAAAATAATATTTGCCATATTATAGAGTTTTGTATTTTTTAACATATTCAAAAATTTTATTATATCCTACATTAAATAAAATATAATACATATGTAAATATATGAAGATATAAAAAATTGCTGCTTTTGATTTATTTTAATAAATAAATGTAGTCAACATCAGAGAGGTAAATGCATCTTAGATGATTTGGTGGTTTTCATTATTTCTTTATTTATGTGAAAAATTAGGTTTATATGTTTATTGAATTGATAAAAATATAAGAAAAAAAAATGTACAACCTACTGTTTTATTTAAAAAATATGTAGAGGACTTTAACACTGCAGTCTCTCTCTTTGACTTGTCTCTGTGATTTAAAAGTCTTATTTTATTTTATATTAATTACCTAAACACCGTTGAGTTCGTGTCAAATATGACAAATACAGTAAATCTTTTCACAGGGTTTAAAATAGAGAGTAATGGCTGCGTTAATGGCTGCGGACGTCACAGCGTTTACATGTTTGTACCAGCATCAGTGTGGAAATGAACACGTGTTCTGTGAATTATGCAGCTCTCCATTCATGATGCTTTCACACCGTTATGCTCCATTAAAGGACATACAGCAGGAAACTATAGGAAGCACCGCGTCAGCCATCTTTTCTTTCTGCTAACACACCAGCCGAGAAAAAAACAGGAAAGACAGAAATAAACACAAATCGTCCGTTAATGAAAAGTTTAATGGACCTGCAGGTTCAGGTGGAACAGAGATGTTGTGTTCACCTGCTGCTTCCATTTACGTAAAAAACAGAGTTTGTATGTTATTTTCAAAAGAAAAAAGAGCAGATGTACAAAATAAAACCATAAAATCCTGTTTTTTTATCAGCACTCAGTAGTTTTCCTCCTTTATGTTCGTTACATCACTGGTGACACAATATTTTATGTGACTCAGAGGAAACACTGCTGCAGATTTTACTTTTCTTAATTATTATGTTATATTTAAAATACAGAAAACAAAAAAGTGAATCCACTGATGACTTCAGCTGCCTGAAACTGCAAGAGTCATTCCATTCATTCAGGAGAGATTTTTTACAGAATATTTTCCATTTCCACTGTCATTTCTCATCATGATGAAAACTTCAAATTTAATTATAGAGCTCAATTAACAAAAACAATCCCTTATAAAAAAAACACCAGTAAATTAAAATTACATGTGAAACGTGATTTTTTAATAATGTTTTTCAGAGGCAAAACATTCACAGGTGAAAGCTGTTTGAGGGCAGAAAATATATTTATATTAACATGTTTTTAAAAGAAGAAAAACATTAAACTCCACATTTAACACACGAAAAACATGCAAATAACCCTGTATGTGAAATTCATGTTTTCATATGTGAAATATAATATTTCACATAAAATGTCACATCTGCCTTTGTGTGAATTTAATATGTGTGAAATACTTTTTATCATGTAATGGGACACATTTCCTTTCAATGTTAATCCATCACCTGTAAACTGATGTATCACAGAGCTTCATGCGGCGGTCCACGGTTTGTTTTTTATGCAAGAACAACAAATTTTATGTCAAAAAATAAAACATATGCAACTTTAACATTCCAGTTATAATAAAGTTTTCAGAGTATTTTGGATCTTAAGATGCATTTCTGTGCCTGGTAATGTGTTTAGAGCATTATGTGTGTTTGTAATTGTGTGTGTTTGTAATTGTGTGTCTATGTTTGTTTGTGTGTGTGTGTGTGTGTAGTGTCAGTCAGGATGCACACCGTGCTGTGTGTTTAGCTAGAAATACACACTTGTACACACCCCAGGCCTTGTTTAGCCATACAGACTGCAAACACAACAACAACACAGAGACACAGATACAGGCCAAACACACACTCATACACACACACACACACACACACACAGCCAGTGTAAAGAAGGCAGAGGCTGCTGGTGTGTGTGTGTGCTGACAGATTTATATTACACCTCATTATATTTGCTGCTGGTTTCTGTGTCACATCGACCGGCGGCTTCGCTGCTGATCCTCAGTCAGTTTGTTCAAACTCTGATGAAAATCTGCAGCTGATTCTTCGCTCAGATTATTTAAACACTCAAATCCGAGAAAAATCAGGTTTTGATTATTTTCACTGCAGAAACAAAAGCTGGAGTTTTGTTTGGTATCTAAAGGTTGTGACTCTGATGTGGAGCTGATCCTGATGTTTTATGCTCCATTTCTGATTTCCTTAAATATATTTTTTATCAGAGTGAAAAAGTGAAAACTTATTTAAGATGATCAATTTATTCGGCACTTGTTATTAGCTAACAAGCTATTAGCTATTAACTCACAATTAACCAAACTGTTTTAGCCGCTAAAACAGTTTGGTTAATTGTGAGTTAATAGCTCAGATTAGCAGCTAAAACAGTTTCGTTTCTGTTTATTTCAGTTAAACAGCAAAAACTGATAAAACAGCTAATATTTCGGTTATTGCGGTTAAAGGTTTTTGTGTTATGTTAGCTAGCAGGTTAGCAGCCAAAGCTGTTTGGCTAAACGTTAGTCAGTCTAATAACAAAGTTTAGCGGCTCAAATGGTTTGGTTGGGTTGGGTTTTGCAGTTTAAAATTAGCAAACAGTTAAATTTAGCACAATAACTCGTCTCTTTATCATCTTGGTTAGTTTATGACAGTTTAGCAGCTAAAGTTTTAGCCTTGGGTTTGCTAACATCTTATGTTTTTTAGAAGCTAATGCTTTGACTTACAGTTTTGTTTTAGCAGCTAACATTTCATGACGGTTAGCCGGAGCAGTTTATTAGCTAAGTGTTTTATACAAACAGTTTCGTTCATTGCAGCTTAGCTGATGGTTTTAGCTAACAATTAATTTTAGCTGCAAGCTAAAAAGGATAAGCTAGCTGATGGTTTAATTTGACAGCTAAAGCAGCTCAGTTTTTCTGGTTTTGTTCAGAAATAAACTCTAAGTTTCACACATCTTCACAGTTTTATACGATCATTTGAACTTGTATCTGTTATTCCTGCTCTGTCCTCAAAAACTGGCTCATTACTCACATTTTAATCCGTACATTTCCAGTGAACTGTTTAATATTAATTTACACCTTAGATGCATTTTAGCTGTCACATATGTGTTGTGTGTGTGTGTGTGTGTGAATGTACACCTGATGTGTTGACACTTTTTGAAACTGTTTTACATTAGTTTCCATAAGTTTGCTGTGTGTCACCTGAACCCCATTAAACATTAAGATCTCTACAATCATTGAATCATTTTTAAATGCATAATGCAGCTTTGAGTCATTTTGTTTCTTATTTAAAGACTGAAATTTTAAAACTTGACCTCCGTCTCCACCAGGAGAGTCACTGCAGCTGAATATTGACTCCAAGGTTTCTTTGACTCTTCCTCATCTGTGGTTTTTCCTGTGAACATCCAGTTTTCCTCTCGTCCTCTTTTCCTCATAACAGGTAAATTAATTCTTTGGCATCTAAACCAAAACAAGCTCTTTCATTCAAATGTATTTGATTCTACAATATTAGTGTTTAAACAGTATTTACAAGTGAAATGCTGATTGAACTGGTTGTTGTTGGGTGTTTTCATGTGGTCTTGGTCAGATTGGCAAAAAAAAAAAATTAAAATTATGCTGAAAACAGAAGAAAACGTTTGATATTTTGAAGCTGAGATGGTTAAAAAATTACCAGCTGTGTTCAAGGTGCTCTGATTCCACTGTTACTTTATTACATTAATTTTAAGTTACTTGCAGATTCAAATTATTAAAACATTTATAATATTTTACGCTAACCTGCCAGTAAATAAACAAATTAAAATTTACTTCAAATTCACCTGCTTAAACACTATGAATGAATGTTTGTCAGTTATAATATAATCAGCTGAAATGGTCCATTTTGCATCATGAATTCTTTTACTTTTAGTACTCAACATATGTCCTGATGTAGTTACTTTTGTATTTTAAGCTAAGTAGTGCTTTGAATGTGGGACTTTTACTTGTGACGGTGTATTTTTACTGCATGCTGTGAGTACTTTTACTGCAGTCAGAGTCCTGAGTACTGCGTCCACCACTGGCTGTGAGAGGAGGAAGCTGAGACGAGATGAAACATCTCTAATAAGATATGTGTGTGCTGTGAACAGATGAGACGGTGCTGTGAGCAGATAAAAAGGAAGTGCTCGCCGCTGATTCGTCCCTGTTGATGCTCCATTGACGGCGAGCAGCGGAGCGCGCCGAGATCAGCGGGCTTTTTAAAACAACAAAACCAAAGATCACACCAGGTTTAAGAAAATATTATTATGTCTTGTAATTGGCAGGACTGAACCGGGGCAGAGGAGGGGGGGGGTCGTCGACTGAAGACAAGGAAGGAAGCAAGGAAGGAGGAAGGACGGGGGGGCAAATTGAAACGACACCACTTTGCACTTTGACAATCGGATTTGGTGAGTTTGTTTAACCCGA
>JAPZDV010000007.1:713531-727403 GCA_029814665.1 Acanthurus lineatus | reverse complement strand
TGTTTGTTTGGTCCAAAGCTGCACATCATCACACACACACTCACAGGATTCACATCATTCAGAGGAAAAACTGCAGACCAAAATAATAATATTTAATTCTTTTAAAAAATTTAATTAATATTTAAAAATTAATATTTAATTTTCTGTCCATCGATTAGACCGATCATTTCATCTGTTTAGTTCAAACTGTTTGTTGGTTTAATTTATAACAAAACATCATATTTTGATTAAAGTTCAGTTAAAATAATTTCCCTTTGAGATGTTTTGCAGTAAAAGTAGAAAAAGGTGCACAAAGAATAAAATTCAAGTACCTCAAAGTTGTAATCAAGTAGAGCTCTTCATTAAATGTACTTAGTTACTTTCCATCACTGCTGGCGTCACTGAAGATCATTTAAACTCCATGAAATAAAATAATGAAGCTTTTTATGTGAAACGTGTGAAATAAAAATCAGCCATTCAGTCAAATGTTCGAAATAATTAACAAAAAGATTAAAATATCAAATTAAAATTCTAAAATCTACCAAAGCAAGTTCTGAAATAAAAGATATTAATCAGCATAAATGGATTTAAATGATAATTGTTTAAGAAACTCTGTGTTTCTCTGGTTTCTTCAGTCTCACAGTTTCTGTTTTTCTCTCTTTAACATGAGGAAAGTGAATATTTTTCATTTTTAATGTCTCAAAACAAAATATTTGCTCCCTTTGAACTCTGAGAACTTAAGATCTGATATTTTTAACGATAATCTAACAAACACGCATCATTAAGACTCAACAGCCTAAAAAATGAGCCCAGAATTAATTTAAAAAAAAGAAATAACAATAATTTTGTCTCTTTTTTCTCTGAACTCCAGGAAGTAGTCTGAGCCGACCCATGAACCACACAGAGGAGAGCAGCTTCAGTCAGCTGACCTTTGACCCAGAAGATTTACACCCCCCAAACCCCCCCCCACAGCCTCCGACAGCCAATCACTGCAGCCGCTTGAAGCTCCACCAGTCTGACCCACAGAGACGAATTAAGCAAGTAAACCAGCCTGCAAACCAGCCAGAAATAAAACAAGCAGTGAAACAACCAGAGAAACAATCAGCAAACCAGCCTGTAAGTTCAGCAAACCAGCCAGTTAACCATCCAGCTCACTTCATGTTTCCTTTTCAGGTTCAATTCTTCAAATTTTGACACGTTTCTAAAAAATTTTCTGTCATCAAAAAAAAAAAAAAAACAACTTCACACCAAACTGACTCTTTGTTCAGTTTCGGTTTCAGTTTTTGAGCTGAAATATGTTTCATTCTCATCGTGTCTCATTTTAAAAAAGTCTCCGCTTGAGGCCAAACATTCCCAGTTTTCCTTTTAAATCCGATTCAAACGGCTTCGGATGTGAAATCCAGTTTTTTCCTGTTTGTGTCAGAATCAGCGGAGACGTTTCGCTTTCAAACATCAGGATCAAACTTCAGCTTCAACCTGTTTGTCTGAAGGAAATATGATGGTGGAGAAACCCACAACAGCCTACATTTCCCAGAATGCACCTGGGGAGCTCTTTCTCCCAGATACAAGAATCATCCAAAGCGGATGAGTTAACTGAACTTTTTGTGTAAAACTGTTTGATTTTTTTCTTTTAAAATCATTTTCAGTGACTCTGTTTGACACTCGAACGCACCACAGAAGGTCGACAAGAAGCAGCCGTTCAAACAGTCAGCAAACAGGTTTTAACAAAGCAAGAAAACAAACACACGATGCAACGAAAACTGATGTTTCCATCAAATCTGATGACGTTTTTTTAAAAAACTGGGAGGCAAATCGTCCCAAACACACAGAGTCTGATGACCAACTCACCTCTGACCTGCAGCTTCGTCTGAAGAGACTTTAAGGAAAAGTATTCGAGTATTTGATGCTTGAAAAGTTACTTTTTTCACACAAACGTTCAGTTTAAAGTTTAAAGTTCAGTTCGACACGAAAACGATAAAACAGCAGATTTCCATCAGAGAAGACAACGTGATGTCACCGACGACATGCAGCATCTTTACAAGCTCACAGTCCTCAGGAAGTAACTGAGTACATTTACTCAAGTACTGTGCTTCAGTACAATTCGTATTTATATTTTAATTTCTATTTTTAGTTTCTGTTCAGATTCACACAAAACATATTGAACTAATAGATAATGAAGATAATCAGCTTCATGTGATGAACACATGAATGCATCACTACCTGTAATCCCACACAGTAATATATTATTCTGCAAAGGGAGTACTTTTACTTTTGGTACCTGGAGTTACATTTTGAATGCAGGACTTTTACTTTTAACAGAGTATTTCTGTTACTGTGGTGTGACTACTTTTACTGCAGTGAAAGATCTGAGTACTTCAAGAAAGAAAGAAAGAAAGAAAGAAAGAAAGGATACCCCCCCCCCCATCCACCTCCCCCTCCTCCCCCCTCCTCCCCCGTGTCCTTCTGCTGCTTCTTTTGTCTTTTGACTGCTGGTCACCCCATTTAACATGGGGCAGATAGCATCAGGCTGACAGATATTGGGTTCCCTGGCAGCTCCATTGTTGGGGGGTGAGGGGGGGTGAGGAGGGGTGAGGGGGTGAGGTTGGGGGGGGGGGTTCTTGCGTTACAGTCGGACTCGTTTAATTCGCGGCCCTCTTTTAGGAAACGAACAAATTGCTGCTGAAAGTCGGTCTTTGTTGTTTCGGGGCAGCTGATCTCAGAGCAGCCGAGAGCTGAGGAATCACAGCGAGCTGATCTCAGATCAGATCCGAGGAGCTGATTTCTGCTGCTGCTGCGTCACCGCTGACACACAAACTGGTCACTCACTTTCCTCTCAAACTCATGTTTTTAGGACGTTTTACATTTGTCACTTTTGTGCAAAAAATTCAGAGTTTTCAGATTTTTTTAACTGGATTTGAACGTCACAGTTTGTTTGGTTTCTTTTCTTCTGTCAAACATTCAGTTGCTTTTCACATTTTTCAGTCTGGTGGAGAAAAACTCCTCTTTTTTAAATGTTTTCTTCCTGTAAAACATCGTGTGACACTAAAATTCTCCTCTGAATGAAACTTTGAGTCTCTCAGATTTTTCACATCGACCAAAGTTTTTTAAATTCAAAGTTTTCTTCTTGTTCTTCTGTGAAAATGAATTTCACTGAAATGTGACTTCTGTTTTCTTCAGGTAGATTTTGTAATTTTTTTTATGAATTAAAGCCACGAGGTTTAATGTTCTGGATGTTTTTCTTGAAAGATCCTCTGAAACCGGATTTAAAGCATCATGTGACGCTGACATTTTAACTTTACTGGCTGTTTTTTTCCAGTTTGAAGCTGATTGAGATGAAAACATTGATGTTGTTTTAATTTTTTTCTGTTTTTATGCTTAAAACTGAAGTTTGCTGCTTAATCAGACAGTAAAGTTCTCAAATTAAATTAAATTTGATTTGATTTTTTTGTTTATTGACAAGATAAAAACATTCAGTTGTTGTTTTGACATTTTCAAGTCAAATTTTTTTTGCATTTTCTTTCAGACTTTGCTGATTTTCAGGAAGTGAAATCGAATAAAAGTCGACGTGTTTCCGACAGCAGACTTCAGACTGTTCGAGCTCCTCAAATCTGGTAAAAAAAATCAAGTCCTTCAGTTTTATTTGAGCTTCTGAAACTCGATCAGAGATCAGAAACGTCTCTTAACCTGCTGATGATTTACATGTTTTATTTGAACAGAATTTCAGCATCAAAATTAAAAAAAAAATCACCACTAAACTTTATTCAACAGATTTTATGTTTTCAGATTATTATTTTAAACAATATTATGAATATTCCATCTTCACACTGAGTTCCTGTTCTTCAGGAACATCAGCCTCTTTTTTCCAGATTATTTATTTATGTTAAACATTTTTTTAATTTGGTGCCAAAAAGTCAAATGTTGTAGTTTTTTCCTCTCAGATCTTTTTGCTCGTCAGAGATTAAATCCCTCTTAAGTCTCCACAAACAGCTGCTGTGGCCTGATGTCGCTCTTTGAGAAGCCTGCAGTGAAATCCTGGAGGACAGATGTGGAGCACATGTGGCGTTTGAAGGCTGAAACACTGAAACCCTGACGTCATTTTCTCTGTTAAATCCTCCAACGTGGAGCCAGAAACATTGAAATTATTCAGTTCTGCTCCTGTTAGTTCCATTGAAACAACATTTCAAGCATCGCTGGACACTAAAAGTTTTCATTTAAATCGTTTAGATTCAGAAAAACCTCCGAAAACAACATCTGCAGCCACTAATCCACCTTAAACACCTCTCTGCTCCACCTTAAATAACTGATAACACAAACATCCTCAACATTTTCCACTAAAACTCAACCTGAACGTGCAACAGTTCCAGAGGCCAGGGGCATCATGGGAAACGGAGGCTGACGCACAAAGAGCCGATCCAGCTGCTGATGAGACTCAGACCTGCGTCACGTGAGTCAGAGGACCAGTGAACGTGCAGAGAAGAAGTTTCGTTTCCGGCTTCAGAGAAACTGAAGAAAGTCACGCGACAAACAAAAACATCATCATCACGTTATTACGAGCTGATTATAGCGCGCGCGTTTTACACACACACACACACACAGAGGGACACGAGGTTTGACCTTTGACCTCCAACATTTTTTCATATCAAATCTCGAAAATTTTCACTGAGAAAAATAATAAAACAGAATTTTTTTGTTTCAGTTTAACAAAGAAAAAGTCTAATTTTGCGTTTAAAGCGTTTTTAAATGAATCGTTTCAGTTTGTTTCACGCAGAAACAGCGAAGATAAAATGTGCTTCTGCTTGTGAGTGTGCAGCAGGATGCAGCTTTGACCTTTGACCTGCAGACAGACACCAGCCAGCAGAGGGAGGAACACAGTCAGGCGTCGTGTTGCAGCCAGAAACAGTTTCCAGAAAAAAAAGGTTCCGCATCAATCAGCACCAAAACATCCAGCTGACGTTCCGCACGCGCAAACTTGCGTCCAAAAGCAGATTACAGACGATTTAATCCAAATTTAACGCAGAAATTCACAAAAAAACACACAAAAATCAGCCAGTTTCTGTCAGCACGTGCACCTGCTCATCAATTAATTTCCACAAAGCAAAAAAAAAGGTGAGACTGAAGGAGCTCGTGCAGCAGCAGACACGCAACAAACCCGGAAACCTGAACGCAAAACGCAATAATTTCTGACAAAACAGCAAAAGAAGAAAGTTCAGAGGAAGAAACCTGCAGCAGGAGGAAGAAGAGGAGCTCGCGTTTATTTCTGAGGCTGAAAAACGGGATTATATTCCTGCAGAAACAAGCAGGAGGCCTTCAGGTGAGGAAGAGGAGGAGGAGGCCAGTCTGCAAAAACACACACTTACATTAAATGTGTGTGTGTCGTTTAGCAACGAGATCAGAAGCAGGAAGATAAAAACCAGCTGCTTTTTGTCTGCAGATATTCCGGGTTTGTTCACTGAGACAAAGAGCAGCTCGGACGCGGTGAAGCGAAGCGGCTCCGTTTGCAGCTTTTCACCAAAACCTGCAGAAGCAAACGCTGAAAACCCGAATCCGACACGAGAAACGGCGAGAAACGGACAGAAAACACGACAAATCTGCAGGTTTGAATGCATCTGGCTTCAGCTGGAGGGGGGGTCACTCTGCAAAAACTCAGAAGCTTCAGCAGAAACCTCCTGAACGGGATCATTCAGCTTCTCAAAACACAAAATCTCATCCATGCATTTACAGCAGCGACAACAAAACAGTGTGTGAACCGGAAATTCTTCAAATAAATCAGATTATTTAAAGAAGAAATATTAGATGATGACATCACAGCCTAAATTTAGTTGTTAAAGTTTAATTAGACAAAAAAAATAATGTGTGACTCAGATGAGAAAATATGACGAGCTGCAGAAAAAAAACGACGGGAAGCGAAAACGAACAACAATAAAGAAAAAAAAACAATTCTGATTTTTGTTTAAGAAATTATGAAAAATCAAAGTTTTACAGAGTTTAAATTTTCAGTGTGAAATTAAAAAAAATAAAGAAAAACTGAGAGGCGGAACAGAGCGACACCTGAGACCAAAGAACACCTGAGCAAAAAGAGCCAGCAGCAGCCCACAAACTGAGCCTCCAGCTCTGAGGTTTGTGGCAGAAAAGGTGAAAAATGTTCAGGTAAAATAACACCAGACAAACCTGCCTCAGCACAAACAGCAGCAGCAGCATCTGAAGCACAACTGAAGGCACAGAGTCTCATTCACACTCCGCTCAGACGGACAGCGTCAGATCAGGAAACTGATAAAGATCCTGCTGTTTCCCAGCAGCTCAACACTCATCTGCAAAATAAATCCACACAAAAACACGCAAATGCAGCTGAAGATTTGAACGCATCAAGTGACAAAGTGCAGAAAAAAATGAGTGAAGCAAACTCAGAACCAGAACCCAAACAGCGTCTGCGAAATCTGATTTCTGCCGGAAAAAAACACTCAAAACCTGAAAGTGTGAGGAGTTTCAGCTCTTGA
The DNA here is from genome assembly GCA_029814665.1 of Acanthurus lineatus. Lineage (NCBI taxonomy): Eukaryota > Metazoa > Chordata > Actinopteri > Acanthuriformes > Acanthuridae > Acanthurus > Acanthurus lineatus. Next base: position 720,930 of record JAPZDV010000007.1, on the reverse strand, counting down.
TCTGTAAATAATGAGCCGATCAACACACACATGAGTCTGAAACACACTGCTACCGTGACAAGCTCGAACAAAACACACCACGTGACAAAGAGAAACACGCTCCAATTTCTTCAAGAAATGACGAAAAAAAAAGCTGAAAGTTTGAGTCTAAAAGCCGCAGTTTGCAGCGCAGTTTGAGGTTTGTGGTGCAAAGTGCAACAACTGCACCTCAAAACATTTTTTTTCAGCAGCCGTAAATGAACTCTGGTGTTAAAGCAGCACGGTTCGTGATATTCTGGTTGATTTGTGCACAAAAACAGGCGGTGAGGCGCTCGGTGAGAGCCGCAGGCCGCAGCCTGCAGCGCCTCAGATTTCACTGTTCAAAAGCAGAAAATGTCACACAGTCAGTCAGGCTTCAGCAGCCTGAGCGCGACCTCTGGTTGCATCATTTGACACAGTTTTTCCACCCAGACGCGCGCAACTCTTAATGCGTAAAAGCTTTACGCACACGCGCGCTGCGCTCTTGTAATTTTCAGTGTGTGTGCGTAAACAACAACAACAACCAAAAACACAAACAGAAAACACTCATGTGGGACATGTCAGAAAAAAAACTGCAGGCTTTGTTGATGTTTTGTTGTTGGAGTTGGAATCGATGCCTCCAAACGCATCTCTGCTGGTTTGAACTGATGTTTGTTCTCCACTGAAACCAGAAAAGACCTGCGATCGACATGAAGCATCTACAGTGAAGAACCGCATCAGAGAGAACAAATTATTCAAGCTAAAATCCAGAAAAAAATATCTAATTCATCTGAAATCTAAAAATAATTGTTAAAAACTCTAAATAAAATGAATAATGTTGCGTTCAGGTACCTGGAGATAAAAGAGTGAGAAGACGGACGGCAGGTGTAAGAAAGACAAAAGGATTTACGTTAGTTATGAATGTAACCTATTCTTTTATTTTTATTTTTTATGATTAAAACATTTTTTTCTCTTTTTTTAACTTCTGTAAGCGACACACACGGGAATAAGAATAAGACCACAATAGTATCACAACCATGAAAAATTGTTTTAGAGACGACAATTAAAGGACAATCATTCCAAGTAGTATTAGATAATGAGGCATTTTTTCTTCTGTCAAACAAACGGGTTTTTACATTGTTCTTCCTTTTCAAAAAGAAGGAAAACCCCCAAATTCAAATTACAAATAGACATTTTTTTCTCTCTCTTTTACTAATTATACAAAAAATAACAGAAGAAGAAGAAGAAGCGTGAACGTCCGTTTTTATCGGCGATCACGTTTACAGTCAAAGAAGCACATCACAGGCTGCCACCGCGGAAAATATCCATCCAGCAAACGAGACATTTACGGCCCAGAAAAGAAATCCTGAATTTATCTGTGAATGTAGGGGAGTTAGATTTACGCTGCTCCCAACGCAGATTGACATTTGATCTAAAAAACGAGGCGGATTAAGGCAAAAAAAAGCCTCCAAGCTGCACCAACAAACATTCGTGTGTGAAGGATTGAAATCAGCGCCACCAAACTCCATTTAAATTTCTGCTAATTCAAGAAAACTAATTGTTCCGAAAGCTGCGATAAAAATCTCGTTTCAATGGACATTTTCTGCAGTGATGGAGGCATCATTCACCTCTTTATTCATTCACTCATTCACTCATTCATTCACTCCTTAATTCCTACATTAGGCCGCTGTCAGCTGAATAGCCTACTGACTCTAAATTTCCTAAAAACCGATTCTTTGGTCTATAAAAAAGTACATTAACAGTTTTTAAAACTGGGAAATGAATGAATGGAGAAACAGCCTCAGCACTTTGACGGCGGGAGCCAGAATCGCTTTTTAAAAAAACACACATTTACTGTATAGAAAATAAAAATAAAAAATAAAAAAATTAGTATTTAGATTTTGTAAAATAAAATCATTCTCCGCCGCTTCTTTTCTAACCCGCATGATACCTGATAATACTGCAAACATGCGGGCAAAACCGGCTATTAGAGATATTATTATTATTATTATTACCTTTTTTAAATCTCAAAATTAGACAAAACTATTTTAAATACACATTCTATAAAAGTAATGCCTCCTCCAACAACAACAACAGAAAAAAATCAGCCTACAGCTCTCATCATTCTCTCTGTTTTTTAGCTCAGATCACATTGCACGTCGCTGACTGACAGTACTATACAGAGACAAAGCCCGGACACTTATAGTAACAGACATTATGTACACAGAAATTAAAACTGAAGAAGAAGAGGAAGAAGAAGAAGGAGAAGGAGAAGAAGAAGAGGAGGAAGAAGAAGAAGAAGAAGAAGAGGAAGGAGAAGAAGGAGAAGAAGAAGAAGAAGCGATAATAATAATAATAATATTAAAAAATACCTGGAAACTTCAGGGCTGCTTTCTGTGAGTGTTTCTCTGCTGCTCTTTTTTGTTTTGCAGTTTATGTCTCTTCTTTTTTTCTATAGTAGGTAGTTTATAATAATTTTGTATTTTTTGTTACAATGTAAATGTTCAGTGTAAAATGTTCAACTTACAGTTCCAGTCATTTTAAGATTTTCACTCCTTCAGGGGGGAATGGAGAGGATGGATGGATGGAGGGATGGATGGATGGAGAGGTGAGGGGAGGTGGAGGGGTGAGGCTGGGGGTGAGGGTTTGGGGATGTTAGTGTATAAGTGGGTTGGAGGTCGACCCCTGGTTCTGATGCGTGAAATAGTCAGACAAACCCCCGGAAAGTCCCGAGGAGAAGGCCGGCAGAGAGCCGGACAGGGCCGGCCTCAGAGAGTCACAGGGCAGCGAGGAGGAGGACGGAGCCTGCGGGGAATTGGAGGCCGAAGCCCGGGCGGCCTGCAAGGAGCCGCCGCCGCCGCTGCCTCCGGTCTGCGTGGTCATGGACGGGTGTGGGACGTGGGGGAAAAAGTAACTGGTCTGCCCGGCCAGCAGGTTGACCGAGCACGGGTTCAGGGAGTACGTGGCCCCGGAACAAGGCACGGAGAGGCCGCAGGGCACCGCCGAGGCCGCCAGGGCCGCCGCCGTCAGGTGGTGCGTCGCGTAGGGGAGATCCCCGCCGACCAGCCGGTCCATGCTGAGCCCGTTGGACGACGGGAACGACGAGTGGTTGTTGCCCATGTTCTGGGTGAGCATGGTGCTGTAGGACATGGGGTGACCCGGGTAGCCCGAGGAGGTCCCGTTGTAGCCCAGGGCGCCGCTGGCCCGCGGGTGGTGCAGGGAGAGGAAGGGGGACATGGGCCAGTACAAGGAGCCGGCCCGGTCCATGAAGGTCAGCCCGGATGTCAGCCGGGCGCCCCGCTTGAAGGCCAGCTTGGCCCGGGACGTGGTGGACCGCCGCCGGAGCTTCCCGGTGGTGCCACCGATGAAAACGTCGTCGCTGCTCGGGTCCAGCATCCAGTAGTTCCCTTTGCCCGGGTCGTCGTAGTGCCGCGGCACCTTGACGAAGCATTTATTCAAGCTGAGGTTGTGTCGGATCGAGTTCTGCCAGCCCTGCTTGTTCTCCCGGTAGTACGGGAAGTTTTTCATGATGAATTCGTAAATGCCGTTGAGGGTGAGCCGCTTCTCCGGGCTCTGCCGGATGGCCATCATGATCAGCGCGTTATAACTAAAAGGAGGTTTTTCGTACTTGCCGCTTTTCTTCTCTCCGTCCTTCCCTCCGGCGCCGCCGTCCCCGTCTTTCCCGTCCTTCTTCTCCTCCTGCTTCTCCTTCTCGTCCGGGCAGCTCTCCTGGCTCGAGGAGTCACTTTTATGGTCCGCTTTGCCGTCCTGCTGCGCGACCGGGAGAGGAGCTTTCTGCTCGGCTTCGTCCGCGCCGCCGGGCCGGTGGTGGTTCTGGTGGTGGTGGTTCTGGTGGTGATGCTGGTTCTGGTGGTTGTTATTGTCGCTTTGCACGGCCTCAGGCACCAAACTGTTTATACTGAACGACGATTTAGGAATCATTTTCACCTCTTTGCGCTCTCCCATATCCAACATCACCGGGCAATGAGGGGGGAAAATGGCAACGACCAAAAGCGACGAACACAGCTGGGTTTCAATCTGTCCTGTCTCTGCCTGCGAACCAGGACGGGAAGGAAGGAAGGGGGGAACGATAGGAAGAAAGAAAGTATAGCCCAACAAACTATTTCATGTTCGGTTTGGGGAGAAAAAAGGAAACACACACACACAACACACATGTACACACACATCGATAGGAGACAGATAGCTGCAATTAATTAGGGAGCCACAGCCACTAAAGCAAGTAAAAAACATTGGTTGGACCTTTCCAGTCCTCAGCCAACCAGGGGAACATTAGTATTAAATATTAAGGCGTCCTCTGCGCTTTCAGCCAATCATGACGCACAGAGAAACACACACATCCACCAATGGCCCGCACGCTGCAAAAAATACCCAAACCATGAGTCTTTTCACGGCTCATTCAGACTTTAAAAAAATATTAATTTGATTAAAATAAACCTGAAAATATGAGACGGAATCACATTTTTTACTGTTTCCAAATCGAATCGTTTCTTGGAGGTTTTAAGAATTTAAGTTTTATGCTTAAACTTCAGGCTTCAGCTGTTATTTTAGTCTCATTTTTTAACTACAGAATCCGGATTTGAAAAATACGTTTCGCTTTATTTTAAAATGTGCATTTTTTGAAACATAATTCTTTATTTTTTCTGATCGTTTATCGTAAAAAAATCTGACTTTCGGAGCCTCTTTCACGCCCAAACGACTCGCCAACACGGACACTTTTTGCAGCGTGGAAAAACACACTCACCCCTATCAAGACTCGTCTGCCTTCTCCTCACCCCTCCCCTCGCTCATTCTCTCCCCCATCTAAACTAAAACCGTCGCTGGAAAACACACCGTGCATGCGTACACCCAAATCCCCGCCGCTCCTCATATTTACACTCAAATATTTTCCCCTTCGGCGTCTTCCAAACTGTTTACATCCAGACTCGGAGGGAAAATAAACAGAGGAGAGGGGATCCGGAGGGCACGCGGACACGGTCAGGACACGCGGAGGTGATTTGTGTGTCAGATCGCAGCAGACTGCACGACACACAGAGGCTGCGGGCTGCGCCTCCGAAGCCGGTTTTCCGTGCGTAAAATGCGCGTAAAATGTGCGCCGAGAGGCGTAAACACGGTGTCATGTCAGCCGGCTGCTTCCAGGACGGTGAGCAGTCAGTTTCCTCCCGGCGGCTCCGTGTTGGAGGAGAATCTGACAGCACGAAGTGAAGTGAACCGGAGGCACAAACACTCAGTGAACGAACACAAAGACCGAAACAGCGAGCTGAACTCCGCCGGAGGAGGCGCGCGGAGATTTTTAAAAGTCAAATTAAACTCTAAAAATGTGTTTTTATCCTTTTTGTATGATGACTGATATTTAAGAAAAAATATCCCATAATATTTACAAAATTTAATGAATCATCTAAACATATTTTCAACAGTATTTATTTCACTTTTTAAAAATAATCTTGACGGCTTGAAGTCCGATATGAACCGATTTAAAACGGTTATTAACTCAAATATCAGTGTGACTGTCAGTGAAACTGCAGCTTCCATGATGAACACCGAGGGTTTGACCGGGGGGGTCGCATGGTGTGAATTTAGAGGATTTATTGACTTAATTCGAGTTTATATTTAATCTTATTTTCCGACTCACATTTATATTTATTTATTTTGTATTTTAGAAGCTAAATATTTTAATCCTTTGAGACCAACATCGGTTCAGTGAAACTAAATTATCTTTAGATGTTTAGATACTAAAACATTTTATTTAAACTGCGCTGATAAAAAAAATGAATAATTCAAATAACTTAAGAAAAAAAAGGCTATTTTTTTTATTGATGTTTGAAATGTGAATTAAAACCTCAGCTTTTCTAAGACGTTAGTTGCGGCCTTGTTTCCCCCCATAATGCACCAGTGCTGCTGCTGTCAGTAATTCTGTTCTAGTTCTACTTTTACTTTTACTACGACAAACTGCCTGCAGCTGAACCTTTATAGCTGCGGCTAAAGTCCACAAACGTGAGATATAAAGATGCTATTATTAGTATTAATTGATAACACTGCTGCTGCTAACACAGTGTTAGTTTAGCAGCAGGCTTGTGTTTACCACGTGACCACGAGGACTGTAAACACGTGACCACAAATGATAAACACATTCTGATGTTTCTCCTCAGCCTCAAAATATGATTACAGATCTTTTTTTTAAAAAAAAATTACATTCATAAGCAGATATTAAAGGAAGAATCCGGGTTTAATTTGATCAAACATGCAGTTTTGTTTCTGCTGTTTCTGATGTTTTCACTGTTTCCACGACAACAGCAATGAAAACTGCTCCACAGCCGCAGATCTGCTGCTGATGCAGAGAGAAGATCTCGATGCTTTTCTCTTTGGCTCATTAAAACCAGCAGCACTCTGTAACTTTGCTGACAGAACTGGCGTCTGAAGCAGATCTGAACTCTTGGTTTCAGCAACACTGAAAGTCCTTCAGTCCACCTTAAACTGTTAATCTGAGACACGTGGAGCCAAATCTGTCAGCCAGAGTCCTCAACAGTTAATTTAACACTTTTTTAAAGCGGCCCGAGAGCAAAATATTTCCGAACATTTAATAACAAAATGTCGCTGATGTGTGAATGTTTGGCTCCGCGGCATCACGTCCCAAAGTAAACTGTCTGACTCCCAGACACGCTGCAAAACTCCAGCAGAGTTGATTTCACATCCTCAGAGACTCCTGAAACCTCAGGGATGGAAAGCCACCTGAAAACGCGTCAACAGTTCGAGAAAAACGCAAAGTGTCGCAATCAAGCGGAGTTTTTTCTGCGTTAATGTGACAGAAAATCATTTGATCACAAGACAGAAATTTATGTTTGAACTCAAATTTGCTGCAGTTTCCGTGCAGATGCTTTTTGGCTCCAAGTGAAAAAGACTTTCTGCTGTAAACTTTGGTCCCGCAGGAGCAGCTGAGGCCGTTTTCACGCACCGGGACACTGAAGCGTCACTGATCCGTTTGAGCCGCACAAAGAGCCTCAAACCTGCGGCTGTTTCCCGTCAACAGGCCGGACGGCGGGTTCGGTTCAACCGGACCGAGCGAGTCCGCCACGTCCGGCTGAGTCAGGAAACACTGATAACAAAAAGTGTTCAAGTGTAGAAATAAAAAATCCAACAAATCCCATCAAAACAGTTTTGTTTCATTTTGGAGGTTTTTGTCGCAACATAAAGCGCAAAAATAAAAGCTGCAGTTTTTTTTTTTACGGTGAAATGATGAATTATCAGTTTGCCTGAAGCTCCATTCTGTGCGTTTTAATTCTTGATGCTTCATTCAGTTTTATTCTTTGTTAAATGTTTTTCGGTCTAAAAGTCGTTTTTATATAAAGCCAGTTAAGATTTTTTTTAACATCAGTGACACAAGAAG